>JZKD02S0381480.1:106962-125080 GCA_000966675.3 Picea glauca
TAAATGGTATTTATATCATGCCAACAATATTTGAATCTCTTCAATGGAATTATTGGTTTTGCAGATAAGATAAGGTGCCACCCCAATGCCCCTCTTGTTCTGAAAATTACTAACTTCATGTTTAAGGGCAGGAAAAGGGTAGGATGAATAGGCAGCCAGAAAACGATTCTTATTTTAGTCTTATTTGGACTCATTGAACTAGGTAGAGGAAGAACTCTGATGGATGACCTAGACCATTGCAATATTAGTCTTCGTGATCTGAGGTCAAAGATGGTGGTGTCATTATCATTAAACAACATCACATAGAGAAAGAACATATATTTAAATTTTGTTAATCAAATGAGAAAGTGTGATCTTCATTGAATCATCATATAATTTGTCATCTATCTTGGTACTTTCTGGGTGGAAAAAATTCGAGGAATCAGCTTGCAAGGCCATTTTAGTGGTAAGTTCTAGTTTGGAAAATTGAGGTCCAAAACCTTATGATCCATTTTGACATATTAAATGACATTTTTGGGGGTTACAGTGTCTAGAACTTGCACCCATACAATTGATGTTGATCTACACACCAAGACCTTTCCAACAATGTGAAAATCACCTCAATAGCAATTTGAATGTAAAAGTTATGTCTCTCGCAAGTTGAACTGCCTTGTTGACCACCATGGTACGAGTGGATGCCAAGCTAGCCCTCGTTACTCACATGTGTGGAGCTAGTCTTGTGTATATTTTCCATAATATTCTAGAAGATCCAAACCTTATCACTAATTCACTGATGAGGAAGTCAAAATAGTAACCCTATATGATTATTGAGCTATGTTAAATGCTAGGTTCCTAGTAGGAGAAAAGTGGTTCCATTCTTTAACATTATATTGGTTTCATAGTTGATCAAAGAATCTTGGAGTGGTATTTTGAGAGCATTGGTAAAATTCCAACCCAATTATATGCCTGTGATTGATGGAAATTGGGTTGGAATTTGAAAATGAAATAGTATGTAAAATTAGTAATCTACTTAATTATTATTTAATAATTTAGTAAAGTGAATGATGAAAATTGAATTGGAATTTTAAAATGAAATAATATGTTAAATTTATGAAAATTGAATTAAAATTTTAAAATGAAATAATATGTCAATTTTTTATGGAAATTAGATTGGAATTTTAAATTACTATTTACTAATATCACTTATGGAAATTGGATTGGAATTTTAAAATGAAATAGTGCATCTAATTAGTATCCCAGGTAATTGGCAATTACTATTTAGTGATGTTACTGATGAAAATTGGATTAGAATATAAAAATGAAATAATACCTCAAATTTGTATCTTTCTTCTACTAAAAATTACTCTTATATATTTATGTAAAAATTTTCAAAACTTTAGAACCCATGCGAGCTATCCCTCGTGAACTATAATACTTTTACTAAGGTATTATTTAATAACTTAGTAAAGTGAATGATGAAAATTGGATTGGACTTTTAAAATGAAATATGAAATTTTAAAACGAAATAATATGTTAAATTTATGAAAATTAAATTAAAATTGTAAAATGAAATAATATGTCAAGTTTTTATGGAAATTGGATTGGAATTTGAAAATGAAATGGTATGTAAAATTCCAATCTAATTGTATGCCCGTGAGTGATGGAAATTGTATTCCTGTGATTGATAGAAATTGGGTTGAAATTTAAAAATGAAATAGTATGTAAAATTAGTAATCCATTTAATTATTATTTAATAACTTAGTAAAGTGAATGATGAAAATTGAATTAGAATTTTAAAATGAAATAATATGTTAAATTTATGAAAATTAAATTAAAATTTTAAAATGAAATAATACGTCAATTTTTTATGGAAATTGGATTGGAATTTTAAATTACTATTTACTAATGTCACTTATGAAAATTGTATACCTGTGATTGATGGAAATTGTATGCCCGTGATTAATGGAAATTGGGTTGGAATTTGAAAATGAAATAGTATGTAAAATTACAACCTAATTGTATGCCCGTGAGTGATGGAAATTGTATGCCCGTGATTGATGGAAATTGAGTTGGAATTTGAAAATGAAATAGTATGTAAAATTAGTAATCCACTTAATTATTATTTAATAACTTAGTAAAGTGAATGATGAAAATTGGATTGGAATTTTAAAATGAAATAATATGTTAAATTTATGAAAATTAAATTAAAAATTTGAAATGAAATAATATGCCAATTTTTTATGGAAATTGGATTGGAATTTTAAATTACTATTTACTAATGTCACTTATGGAAATTGTATGCCCATGATTAATGGAAATTGGGTTCGAATTTGAAAATGAAATAATATGTAAAATTCCAACTCAATTGTATGCTCGTGATTGATGGAAATTGTATGCCAGTGATTGATGGAAATTGGGTTGGAATTTGAAAATAAATAGTATGTAAAATTAGTAATCTACTTAATTATTATTTAATAACTTAGTAAAGTGAATGATGAAAATTGGATTGGAATTTTAAAATGAAATAATATGTTAAATTTAAGAAAATTGAATTAAAATTTTAAAATGAAATAATATGTAAGTTTTATGGAAATTAGATTGGAATTTTAAATTACTATTTACTAATGTCACTTATGGAAATTGGATTGGAATTTTAAAATGAAATAGTGCATCTAATTAGTATCCAAGGTAATTGGGAATTACTATTTAATTACTATTTAGTGATGTTACTGATGAAAATTGGATTAGAATATAAAAATGAAATAGTACCTCAAATTTGTATCTTTTTTCTACTAAAAATTACTTTTGTATATTTATATAAAATTTTCCCAAACTTTAGAACACAATTCACATCAATACATATTATTGATGGATGGATGGCCACCAAGATCCATCTAGATCAATCCCATTGCAAGAAACGTTATAATTAGTCGCAATGTTCAATTTGTAGAAAATGAAGCATGGGATGGAAGCATAGAAAGGACACTTAAAATTATTGATGCTATCGGGCATGATGACATAGAGGAAGAAGTTTATCAAACACCATTTATAAGTCATTGCATAGTTCGTTCTACGTGTGGAAATGCGACACAAACTACTCTAGTGAGATCTGTAGGTGCACAATCCACACCTAGAGCATGACAAACTCCAGCGAGCATTTCAAGTAGCTCTACATATCCAGATCCAACATCAGTAAGTATGTTACCAAGGAAGACAAGAAGTGTGCGCCACATATACAATGTTGACACATCAAATTCATTTTCAGTCTTTGCTCTGTTTTCACAAATAGATGATCTATTATGTAACACCACTTTTATGTTACCAAGACTTTTATCACTGTCAGATACCAATTTGTAACACACCTTTTACATAGCTCATACAGGTCTTATAAAAATAACATGCGTTTAAGCGAAGAAATACATTTAAGCTCAGAGTAAACACACTATTTACTACTATAATATACAATCAATAGCATTAACATTAAATTGATATGCACATCAGAATACATGATAGTTATAATTACATAGAGATGCAAAATTATGAATAAAACATCATCTGATACTTATCTTTGAAAATCTTGGTGATTCCACCAACCACGTATAGGCCTTCCACGAACCTCTTAGCCTTAGATCACACTACTCATCAGCTCAGCAGTGGCTCACTCCCGAGTTGGGACTAAGCTCCACCCCAAGGCAAGGAATCCTACGCTAGGCTGAGGTTACAAGGAAAACAACACAGAAAGATTGGAAGGATTCTTCCCAAGATGCCATCTTACACCCACTACTTCTAGACTCTCATTCCCCACATGCTTGTTCCGCCCAGGAGTATACACCTTCACAAGCACAGTCCATTGGTGCTACACATCCCTCTCTGGGTCTCAGCAACAGGCCGGATCAGGAAGTCTCAGAGCCCAAAGCTGGTGTTGAACACTCTCTGGAAGAAACCACTTCCCATCAAACTCTCTCACCTGGAAAGAGTTGCTCATATGTCTGACAACCTGCCTCTTCCAACAACAATCACCTCCCTCACCTAGAGAGAGGTCATACATAGGCTCAATCACAACTTGCACTGGCCAGCAAGCCACATGCAGTCTAGCTCTGTGTGGCCATCAAAGCCAACCAAGAATACAGACACGGGCTTCCCAAATAGGCTCAACAATGACGACAAGATCTCACAGTGATGGTTTTCAGGATTGCGTGACAAGAAATTCCCGCAGGGATGGACACAGACTCCACGGCTCAAAACAGAGCGGTTAAACCCATCTTTTCAGAAACGAACACAGGCTTCTCGGCTCTCAGAAACACACAAGGTATTCTTGTAGAGGTTGGGTTGGTCGTACTATTTAGAGCTCTATACATGCTCAGACAATTGGTTGGAATGGAGGAGGGACCCCTCTCACGGCTCATCTCGGCCGTTTTATTTGCATGCACTAGGGTTGACACTTGTCACCCTTGGAACTGCATGTGTTCCATCAACATGCATCCCCTTTACACGTTTTCCCTTGCCAGGAAATTATGATAAAATAAAACATAAAATGCACATGTTCTTTGGAATAATAATAAAATATTATTCCCAAGGCTTAAGCCCCTAGGCTCAACACTTAGCCCCTTTTTCCCACCTCCCATCCCCTAATTCCTTGCCCACTCTGTGGAAGCTCAATCCCCCATCACTCATTCAACGTGGTCGGTCTACACGTGGCAGTGTTCATATTTTATTAATGTGTTGCATACATACAGGTACAAAATCAGGCCCTTGGCCTCCAACCCTTAGGCTCTCTGGCCTAACAATCACATAAGCCTACCGACTTATACAAACTTGGCTCACCATCTTATAACACATATTTACAATTCATTTGATATATCATATTTATAAGGTCTCTATCTTGGGGACACTACAATCCCCTCCCCTTATTTCTGCACTATCCTCAATGCAACCTTACACTGTCTTTGCAAGGCTCAAGATTTTCAAAATTTTCAAAAATATGCGGGTACTCTGTCCGCATAGCATCTGTATGCTCCCATGTCACGTCCTCAGGACTATACCAGGTCCACTGGACCTTTACAAGCTCTATAGCTCGATTCTGGAGCTGTTTTCTTTTCTTGTCCAATATGCGCACATGATGCACTTGCAGGACACCTTCTAGTTCCACCCGAATCACATTCCAATTGATAACGTGATTAGCATCAGGTATATATTTCTTAAGCAGTGAAACATGAAACACATTATGTACATTCATATATGCAGGTAATGCAAGCATGTATGCAACTAGCCCAATCCTTTCCAAGATTTCAAACGGCCCACAAAATCTCATTGCTAACTTGGCGCAAATTCCCAATTTCAGGGAACTCCTGTTAGTTTTTACTTTCAGGAAAACATGGTCACCCACTTTGAATTATCTGTGGGTTTTGTTATTATCAGCGTAACTTTTTTGACTGTCCTGGGCAGCTTTTAAATTTTGTTTAATTCTTATCATTTGGTCTTCCATCTCTTTGAGCAACTCTGGCCCAACTACTGCTTGTTAGATGGATTATCCCAACTCACTAGAGTATTGCACTTTCTTCCATAAAGTGCTTCAAATGGGCTCATCTTCAACAATGTATGATACCCATTATTGTAGGCGAATTCTACCAAATGTAGGTAGTCTTCCCACCTTGATGGTTTATCCATCACATACATTCTCAGTATGTCTTCTATTACTCTGTTCACTCTTTTTGTCTGACCATTAGACTCAGGATGATACACTATATTAAAGTTCAAATTCGTTCTGAATCCCTTGAATAGTCCTTTCTAGAAATTTGAGGTGAATTTCAGGTCCCTATCAGACACAATTGTCTTAGGAATTCCATGCAAGCATGCCACTTCTTTTAAGAAGATATCAACAACATCTGCTACCTTCTGAGTGGTTTTCAGTGGAATAAAATGGGCATCTTTTGTAAGCTTGTCCACCACCACCATGATTGGATCATGCTGCTTGCTTGTTCTAGGCAATCCTGTGATAAAATCCATTGTCACCACTTCCCATTTCCACTCAGGAATGGGTAAAGGCCACAACAACCCTACTGGGTTCCTATGCTCGGCCTTAACTTTCTGTCACTCCTTACATATGGCGATGTATTCAGTGATTTATTTCTTCAGACTCGGACAAAAGTAATGGATTTTTAGTGCTGCCACAGTCTTCTGATATCCAGGATATCCAGCATAAGACACATTATGCATTTTTTTTAGAATTGTCAGTTTCAATTCTCGGACATTGGGTACATACACTCTGTTTTTATATAGAAGTAAGCCATCAGTTCCCAAGGTGTAACTTCCCTAGGTCTGTGGTCTCTCACGCTGTTGTAGCTTCGCTACCAGACCTCTGTACTGCAAACCAACATTTGCAGCTTCCAAAATTCTGTCATTAATCTCAGTCATGTACATGCTAATGGCTATAGCATGTAATTCGTGCACTTTTCTGCTAAGTGCATCAACCACCTTATTTTCTTTCCCTTTGATATGCTTGATATCAAAGTCATATTCACACAGAAACTCCAACCATCTAGTTTGCCTGGCATTTAAAGTCAGCTGATCAAATAAATACTTCAGACCATTGTGGTTTGTTCTCAATTCGAATCTCCTTCCCATGAGGTAATGTCAACATTTCCTCAATGCGTGGACGATTGCTGCCAGCTCTAAATCACGAGTGGCATAATTCCTTTCATGCTCTTTCAACTTTCGAGACTCGTAACAAATTACAAATCCCTCTTGGATGAGAACTCCTCCCAGCCCCTCCTTACATACATCTGTGCACACCACAAACTCCATATTTGGATCTACAATCCTCAGGATTGGAGTGTTGGTTAACAGCTGCTTCAATCGCTGGAAACTGCTCTCACACTCTTCCATCCACTGAAACTTCTTCTCCTTCCTTTTCAATGAAGTGATAGGTTGAGATATCTTTGAGAATATGGCTATAAACCTTCTGTAGTATCCTGCCAGACCCATAAAAGATCTAACTTCTGCCACATTCCTTGGCACTGACCATTCTCGGATGGCCTCAAGCTTTTCAGGATCCACAACAATCCCCTCTTCTGAAATAATATGTCCCAAGTAATGGATCGGCCTTTGATAAAATGAGCACTTGCTCAACTTGGCGTATAGTTGATGTTCTCTCAACACTTGCAACACCATTCTCAGGTGTTTCTCATGCTCTTCCTCTGACTTGGAATACACCAAGATGTCATCCAGGAAGACTATGACAAACTTGTCCAAATAGTCCCTGAATACACCATTCATTAAGCACATGAAAATGGCAGGTGCGTTTGACAATCCAAACGGCACCACCGTGAACTCATAATGATTGTACCTTATTCTAAAGGTTGTCTTGTTGATGTCCTCATTCTTTATTCTCACCTGGCGATATACTGATCGAAGATCTATCTTTGAAAGTATTTTCGCACCCTTTTCACCCTTCGATGATCGAAAAGATCATCGATCCTTGACAGAGGATACTTGTTCTTAACAGTTACCTTATTCAGCTGTCGGAAATCAATGCACAGCCTCAACGTCCCATCTTTCTTCTTCATGAATAGGACTGGGGCTCCCCAAGGTGACATGCTTGGGTGAATGTACCCCTTCTTCAAAATCTCTTCAAGCTGCAATTGCAACTCTTTCAACTTTGGTGTACTCACTCTATACGGAGCCTTCGAAACTGGAGCTGCTCCTGGCATCAAATTTATAGAAAAATCAATGTCTGTCTTCGGAGGTAGTCTAGGTACTTCCTGAAATACATCCTTCAACTATGTGATTACTTCATGGTCTCCAATTTTTGAGACTGCATCTCTAGATGCTTCTTCCACACAAGCTGCAAATAATTTACAGCCTTTCCCATAGAACTTCTTTAGTTGCATGGCTAAGATTTCTCTAACAGCCACAGCTCTGGGAATTCCTTGGACTATTTTCTGATTTTCTTCTTCATGCAGGCACGTGAACTTCTTGTCACGACAGTCTAGAAGGGCATGGTGTTGGTCCAACCAGTCCATCCCAATTAAGCAGTCATAAGACCCTAAAGGCAGAATATTTAATTCAACCTCAGTGCTCAATCCACCCATGTCCACTGAACATGACTTAACTAATTCAGTGACCTTCCTTTTGGTTCTTGTGGCCAACTGCACTAGCCAAGAGTTTTCATGTTTGTGTCTTGATAAAAGAAAACTTTCCACCACCCTAGGATCTACATAACTATGGCTAGCCCCTGAATCAATTAAAATAATAAGTGGTCGGTTGTTAATCATACCTTCCACTTCATTCATGTGCGATTGAAATTCTACTTGCTTGTTGTCCAGGGCTGTGTAGATCCTCGACATTCTACTGACCATATCCTCCATTGTTTCAGCTTGCTGAACAGTATGTACAGTTCTCTCTTTACCATTCTTATGGGGACAATCTCTGTACTTGTAGTTTCCTTTACATCCCCAACACTGAATCGGCATCTGTCTCTGTCTTTGTGCTCCCACTTCAGTCATTCTCGGCTCTCTAAATGATGGCTTTCCTTGAAGACTGTTTCTGAAAAAGGAAGGCTTGTTTCCCTTCTGCCTCTATTCCTTCTTAAACTTCCTTTGATCATTCCAAGCCTTTTGAATGGTAGGCTTTTCTCTTTGTTGTTCAAATAAGCATTTAGCCCTTCTTATGGTTTCTTCCATAGTCTTAGGATCATCATACTGAATATCGTCACCCATGGAAGGTGGAAGTCCACTCAAATATCTCTGAATCTTGACAGCCTCGTCTTTGATGAATGGAACATACTTCAGTAGTTCCAGAAAACTTCATTCGTACTCATCAATGGTCATGCTTCCTAGCTTGAGTTCGAAGAACTCCTTCATCTTTCTGTCATAGTATCTTTTAGTCAAGTATTTCTTCTTGAAATAACTCTTAAACTCCTTCCAAGTGACATCTTTGTCTCTGATGCATTGCACTTGAACAAACTGATCCCACCACATGGATGCTTTTCCTTTCATTTGATACATTGCAATTCTTCCTTCTGCATGGGTAGAATAATTCTACAGTTGGAAATATTTCTTCATGCCAAGCAACCATGTCTCGACATCTTCCTCCTTTTTATGTTCTCCATCAAACGTTGGAGGCTTGATCTTGTTCATCTCCCCTTTCAATTCATCCTTTCCATATTTTTGGTATTTTTTGGTAGGGGACGGGGTTGAACTACTGTGTGTTTCCCTACCAAAATTCTTCAGGGAGAGACAGTAATGTCTGCTACCACTCCTTGATCTTCTTCTCCTCTCAGGGGACTTGACACTTGTTGATCTGCTTGTGTCACTCTCTTTTTCCAATTTCTTTTATTTTCTTTCTAGGTTCTTCAACATTTTTAAGTTCAACTCACCCTATCTATCCCTGACTTTCCTGAGTTTTTGGCTATCAGCTCGGCATGCCTGGGCATCTCTTTGCAATCCTTCAATGATTTTGATTATGTGCCCTTCCTTGTCTAATTCTCTTCCATGCCCATTAGAGTTCGATCCTTCGACTCCCACATTGACATCTCTTCCTTCTCTTTCATCCTCTGAAATGGAGGCAATCCACACCTCTTCCATTTCTATACTCGACGTTGATTAACTGGTGTCCTGACACTCATTGAAATTTGCACACACAATGTGCAATCAATACGAAGTTTGTTAGGCCCTTAAACCTTTAATAAAATCACAATAATCATAAACCAACGTGAGTGAGAAACATTTGACTTCACAAGGTTTCCTAAGCTCTGTCGGCTCTGAAAAATTTCACAGACTTCATTTTTTTTTCGGGGTTTTTGTCCACGAGGATCCAACAATTAAATCCTCGACAATTCTTATGTCCTTTGAAAATTTTGGGACTTCGGGATTTCGGGGTTTTGGGTTTTGGGACTTTGGGTTTTCGGTACTCGAAAGTTCACTACGCAGTGACTTCCAACTCCTTGTCACTACAACACAATTGTCGCCCTTAAAACATGTTACGGTTCTTCAGTATCCGATGGCTTCGTGTTTCGGGACTTCAGGTTTTTGGTACTCGGGAGTTCACTATGCAATGACTTCCAACTCCTTGTCACTACAATCCCCGAAATCTAAAATTCTGATTTACTTTATTCTCTGGGCCCATAGCACAACTGTTTCCCTTAATCGCAGTGGTGCGTGGCATGTTCTAGAGGATCCACGTCTCCATCAGTGGTGTCTTCGGGTCTGACCCCTCTCGCTTGCCTTTTTAATTCTCTGGCACGTGGTACACATCCATGCACCCACATTCATTCCAAGAAAAAATCCAATGGTTAGGTCCCCTCTCAGATCTACGAAGCAGATCTCTTTGGAGTTTTGGGGTTTCGGGAATCGGGAGTCTGTGTATCCCATATCTCGAACTTCTGGTTGCCGAAATTCTGAATTACGGTTTACTCCTCCGCTGAATTGGACGAACAACTCCCTTCCTATGATCTACGGTGTAGATCGTTTCAGGATTTCGAGTTTCGGGTTTCAGAGGTGTTCACCTTCCTCACTTCCCATCTCTCGACTTTGTGAAATCCGAAAGGTTTTCGCGACTAACTCGAGTGCGACTCCACCAAATCTAATGGTCGAGCCTTCCTCCCAGATCTACATCGTAGATCTTCTCGGGTTTTCGAGTTTTCAGGAGTTCGTGTATCGTGATTCCCACGCTCCTGTGCAACTCCAAAGGGTTTTTAAACCCTGCGCACATTTTCCCTATCCGATGGTCACGAGGGCTCGCTACTTCCCTCCCGAAAAGATCCTAAGGCTCCAACACTGTTGATGTGGAGTCCTCTCTCCCTGTGTCCATATACCACACTAGATGCGGTTTCACAACACCGCTATACCTCCTGAGCTTATAGGCATGGTCAAGTAACTCCTTGACACTCCGGACCATACCAAGGTCTGAAATTGGTCCTCCAGACACAATTTCTCCTCTCACCCTCGGTCCAAAGACCACTCAACTAGACCATCTAGGCTCAGTGTTGAAACCTTGGCTCTGATACCAAATTGTAACACAACTTTTTATGTTACCAAGGCTTTTATCGCTGCCAGATACCAATCTGTAACACACCTTTTACATAGCTCATACAGGTCTTATAAAAAAAACATGCGTTTAAGAAAAGAAATAAATTTAAGCTTAGAGTAAACATACTATTTACTACTATAATATACAATCAATAGAATTAACATTAAATTGATATGAACATCAGAATACATGATATTTATAATTACACAGAGATGCATAATTATGAATAAAACATCATCTGATACTTATCTTTGAAAACTTTGGCGATTCCACCAACCATGTGCAAGTCTTCCACGAACCTCCCAACCTTAGACCACAATGCTCGTCAGCTTAGCAATGGGTCACCCCCGAGCTGAGACTAAGATCCACCCCAAGGCAAGGAATCCTAGGCTAGGCTGAGGTTACAGGGAAAACAACACAGAAAGACTGGAAGGATTCTTCCTAGGATGCCATCTTACGCCCACTACTTCCAGACTCTCATTTCCCACATGCATGTTCCACCTGGGAGTATACACATTCACAAGCACAGTCCATCGGTGCTACACCTCCCTCTCTGGGTCTTGGTAACAAGCCATATCAGGAAGTCTCAGAGCCCAAAGCTGGTGCTGGACACTCTCTAGAAGAAACCACTTCCCAACAAACTCTTTCACGTGGAAAGAGTTGCTCACAGGCCTGACAACTTGCCTCTTCCAAAAACAGTCACCTCCCTGACCTGGAGAGAGGTCATACACAAGCTCAATCACATCTTTCACTAGCCAACAAGCCACATGCAATCTAGCTCTGCGTGGCCATCACAACAAACCGAGAATACATACATGGGTTTCCCAAATAGGCTCAACAATGACAGCAAGGTCTCATGGTGATGGTTTTGGGGATTGCGTGACAAGCAGTTTCCGCAGCGATCGACACAGACTCCATGGATCAGAACAGAGCGGTTGAACCCGACTTTTCAGAAATGAAAACAGGCTTCTCGGCTGTCAGAAACACACTAGGTATTCT
The DNA here is from genome assembly GCA_000966675.3 of Picea glauca. Classification (NCBI taxonomy): domain Eukaryota; kingdom Viridiplantae; phylum Streptophyta; class Pinopsida; order Pinales; family Pinaceae; genus Picea; species Picea glauca. Next base: position 118,969 of record JZKD02S0381480.1, read on the forward strand.
TGCAGAGGTTGGGTCAGTCGTACTATTCATAGCTCCGTACATGCTCAGATAGTTGGTTGGAATGGAGGAGGGACCCCTCTCACGGCTCATCTCGGTCGTTTTATTTACATGCACCAGGGTTGACACTTGTCACCCTTGGAATTGCATGTGTTCCATCATCATGCATCCCCTTTGCACATTTTCCCTTGCTAGGAACCTAGGATAAAATAAAACATAAAATGCACATGTTCTTTGGAATAATAATAAAATATTATTCCCAAGGCTTAAGCCCCTAGGCTCAACACTTAGCCCCTTTTTCCCACCTCCCAGCCCTTAATTCCTTTCCCACTCTGTGGAAGCTCAGTCCCCCATCACTCATTCATCGTGGTCAGTCTGCACACGGCGGTGTTTATATTTTATTAATGTGTTGCATACATACAGGTACAAAAGCAGGCCCTTGGACTCCAACCCTTAGGCTCTCTGGCCTAACAATCACATAAGCCCACCGACTTATACAAACTTGGCTCACCAGCCTATAACACATATTTACAATTCATTTGATATATCAGATTTACAAGGGATCGGTCTTGGGGACACTACACATTAACTTTTCAACAAGTTGTCAAAGATGATGTATGGGCACAAGCCATGGATGAAGAAATTAAATGAATAGAGAACAATCAAATATGGAAATTGATAGATGTACCTAAGGAAAAGGATGTGATAAGTGTAAAGTGGATTTATAAAACCAAGCAAGATGCAAATGAAAATATGCAGAAGCACAAGGAGAGATTAGTTGCAAGGGATTTTACACAACAATGCAAAATAGATTTCAATGAAACATTTGTACCAGTGGTGAAGATGGACACATTTAGAACTGTGTTGGCCATTGCTACACAAAATAAATGGCATGTTTATCAAATGGATGTAAATTCATCATTTTTGAATGGTCATTTAGAAGAAAAAAGTATATGTGGAACAACCATAAGGCTATGATATTCTAGGACAATAAAATAAAGTATACATATTGGAGAAGGCACTGTATTAATTAAAGAAAGCTCCCAGAGCTTGGTACATTCACATAGATTCCTACCTCACTCAGAATGGATTCCAAAGAAGTGATTGTGATCCAAAACTGTACATCAAATAAAATCAATAAGGTAATATGTTAATTATTTTCTTATATGTAGATGATTTGATTTTTACAGGTGATTTTGGCATAGAAGAATTTAAGTCAGTCATGAAGGATGAGCTTGAAATCACTGATTTGGGGCTTATGAGATATTTTCTAGGCATTGAAGTTCACCAATCCAAAGCTTGTATATTTATTTCACAATCCAAATATTATCATGAAATCTTGAAAAAATTCAACATGATAAATTCCAAAGAAGCCCCAACACCTATTATAACAAGATTGAAGTTAAGCAAGGAAGATGAAAGATCCAAAGTGGATCCCACTCTGTTTAAAAGGATGCTAGGATGTCTTATGTATTTGATAGCAACAAGACCTAATATTATGTATGGAATGAGCTTGATTTCAATGTTCATGTAAACTCTAAAAGAATCCCATTTGAAGGCAGGAAAAAGAATTCTGAGAAATGTGAATGGAACAAAAGACTTTGGCACAATGTATTCTACTTCAAAAKATTTCAAAMTTTTTGGATACACTAATAGTGATTGTGGAGGCAACATAGATGACAGGAAAAGTACCTCTGGGTACACATTTCATTTTGGAACAGGTATAGTGCCATGGGCATCAAGGAAGAAACCCATTGTGACTCTTTTTTCAGCTGAAGTCGAGTATGTCGCAGCTAGAAGTGTAACTTGTTAAGCTATTTGGATGAGAAGAATGTTACAAGATTTTTTGTAGGAACAACAGGAACCAACTAGAGTGTTTTTTGACAACAATTCTTCCATCGTATTATCCAAGAATCATGTGTTTCACATGAAAACCAAGTAGAGTGATACAAGGTATCTTTTTATTAGAGAATTGGTTCGAATAACAAAGAAATTTGCTTAGAATTTTGCAGGACTTAAGATTAAATTGCATATATATTTACAAAAACTTTGGCAAGGGATGCATTTCAAGAACTGCATAGTTGTTTAGGAGTCAACACAATCGTAGATATTTGACAGTTCATGTCAAATTAAATTTTTGATGTAAATTTTGTGTTTTGTAATCCCATAATTAAGGGGTAGTGTTGGAAATATTAATTACAAGTCGTGAGATTTACTCTTACGCCAACTGTGACATCCCCAAAAATAAAATATTTTTGAAATTTAAAAATTGTTGGAAATTTATTCCATTTATAGTAAATTCAAATTTGGAAAATTTTTGCCATTTATGGCAATTCCGAATTTTGAATTTTGTAATTGTAATTAATTATTTTGACTGTTGGGTAGAGACCGGATTTGACCCAACTAACTATTTGACTATGACACTTGTATGAAAACAAAATATTTTATATTGATTGCAGGAGGACAAATGGAACAACCATGTTAAATTTAGCTAACCATGACTCCATGAGTGGGGAACATGTTGGAACTACCTCTGGGCTGATTATTACAAGTGGAAAATCAGTGATTTGGCCATGGGAAGCCTTTGAAAATCATGGATTTATTAAGCTACAAAAATTCTCAAGGGAGGGAAAAAGACCTGGGAAAAATTGATAAATAGCATATGCGAGGAGGCAGGACACTGCCAAGTATGCTGGGGAAAAGAGAAAATTGATTTTTTTTCTTACTGTTATGAGCACTACTAAGTAAGTGTGAGGCAAGAGGATAACTGCTAGAATTGTGGACATTGTTGAGGAGGAGTTTTCCAAATTCTCCCTCATGGATTCATGGTCAGGCTAGGGGGTGAGTCGGGCAAGAAATTTTGACTGGCTATTCTACGGTTGGGAGGAACATGGTTGTTCCCTTTGTCTTCACGCGAATTGGTTCATATATGTTAAATTTTCTCCTTCTTTGTTTTGAATGATTTTTGTATATCTGATATCACACATCTATTCATGCTAAGTTGAAATCATTTCCATGGATGATATATGTTCGTTGTATGAATTTTATAATCAAAGACCAATTTTGGAACATTTCCTCCTGAAACTAAAATTCTAGGCAGAATCCATCTAGGTGTAAATGAACTTGAAGGAACAGATCTGTCTGCAAATGTATGTGTATTTTTGTAGTTGAAATATTGGACCGACCTATCTATGAATAATTGAAGTTGAGTGCAAGTCTTTCCTCATATTACATATAGACTTATATATGTATTTATATACAATTTACATCGATATGGTTGCAGTTAGTATCGTGTACAGGTTTTATTAAATGAAGATCTAATGGTTGCAATAGAAACCCCACTTATACAAATATTCGTGGTCATAGCACTTGAACAAACAAATGATGCCAATAGATAACCATCTACCTATTGTATAAAAAAAATTATTAAATCGAAGAGTTTGAAACTCTCCTTAAACCCTATTATAGAACCAAATGAAGTTAGATAAGTCCGCTACTCTGTTATAAGACAATACATAATTGATATTTCGGCATTCAGGATTTGCTTGTTACATCTATGCAGAGTTATTTTGCTTTACCAAACACCAAAACCCGAAATTCTTGGGCCCACACCCTAATCTCTTTTCACAATTCAACATTTCATTTTATTTGTGCGGCAGGTGTTCGTAAACCCCGAAACCCCGAAGTGTTGGTCCCCCATTCCATTCACTTTTCACAATTCGGGAGTTGTTGTGTTTTGTTGTTTAGCATTGTAAATCGAAAAATCCTGAACCCCGAAACCTCGAAGTGCAGGGCCCACAGTATTTCCACATTTCGCAATTCGACAAATAGCATGGTCTTTTCTTTTTGTGTTCGACATTTGTAATCACCGAAACCTGATTGACCTCTGTTTTTTTCACAAAACTATAAGAACATAGTAGGGACTATTTGTTATAGGAACAACTCTAATACTATAATGAATGGATTGGTAGAAACGATGGAGGATCTTCATCTGGGATAGAGGTAGAATAGAAATAACAGATCATATTATAAGTCACTGTGTATAGGGCATGACAAGTACAAAAATTAGTGTATATGAAAGTATTGAACATTTATGATATCCGGGTACGCAAATACTTGGGATGTAATTATGTATGAAGTATAATCGAAAGAATTGCAAAATTCTCTACAGGAAAACCTACAACACACAGAGTATAAATATTTCAATAGGTATTCAAAAGAATTGGTAAGTCGATTTGGTCTAACTTCTACATGTTAAAGCACTAGAATAAATTGGAAATAACACTGTTTAATAGAGGGCAAATTCTGGAATGTAATATGAAAGCATTCTGGAACCCTTAAGTTTACTTATACTCGTAAATGCTTGTGTCCTATGGAGGCATAAGCCAGAGTCACGAACTGTGTGTTCGTCGACCCCAGACCCAGTTTCATGTACGCTTGCCAACCCTCCTAATTGTTTAGAGTCCCTTGGAGGACAAAGTTTATTAAGCTCAGGAGAGGTAGTGCATATCAGCACAGGCCCTCTGCAAGGCAAACCGAACCCAGAAATCCTTAAGTCCTGGACAAGCTCAGGAAGGATCGCACCGTTGTGAGCAAGAACCCTGCATGGAGTGAAGAGGTCGAGAAACCCCTTGGAGGTTTCAGAGCGTATGAAAATTCAAGATTGACAAATAGATCGTGATTGAAATCAGTTTAGTGTGAATAACTTTCGGCGTTTCGACATCCTGGAAACCAAAGGGCAAGACCCCTCGTCTTCGCAAGTCACGAAATCCCGGTATACGAAACCTCGATGCACTCTGTGGATGAGCTGTTTTAGTGTGAATAAGTTCCGGCGTTTCGACATCCGGGAAACCAGAGGGAAAGACCCCTCATCTTCACAAGTCGCAAAATCTCGGTATACAAAACCCCGACGTGCGATTAACACTGAGTATTTTTCAACACCCTTAAGATCAGGAGGGATAGTGATCGTTAGATCCAGATCAACGAGAATCGTTGATCTCATACACAAATTCCCATATCGAAATTCATGGATTGGAGTGACAAGAGATTTGGAGTCGCTTCATTGTGAACTCCCGGTTCACGAAAAATACAAAAGATCTGGACCGTTGGATCCAGATCATTGAGGATCGTTGGATCTCATACAAGAACTCGTGTATCGGAGTTCGGGGAATGGAGTGACCAGTGGTTTGGGTCGCTGCATTTCGAACTCCTGGTTACCAAAATCTCGATACGGCCAGGACCGTCGAATCAACGGAAGATTTGCAGCCGTCGATCTCATCGAAGGTAAGATTTCGGGTTTCGGGGTTTGAAGAGTCGAAAGACTTGACTCTCTTGCATCACTGAGTTGCGAAATGTGAAAGGCGCCTCTTGGCTTGGCCTGTGGTCGTAACCAATGATCACATGGAGGTGGATAAGGGAAGAGCTAGCCTGCGCTAGGCCCCGTAGGAATTCGAGGATTCTATCCCTTGAAAAAGAGCGAAAATTTTATTTTCGCCCTAGTAGGTATGTGATAAATGTTATTTACATATGGAAAGAATTCTAGAATCACGATTCTCAAGTCCCCCATAGTCTAAGTTCAATATAGTATGTTTATAATACGTATAAATATTCGGAAGATTTAAGACTTTTGCAACAAAATTCTGGGAACAAAAGGACGGAAAGGTTGAGCAATCAATTTTGAAAGGTTGAGTTGTCCATTTTTTTTTCCAAGGAGTGGTTTAGCTAACCATTAAGGTTGAATTGAATTGTCCAATTTTTCTTTCAAAGTAACTTTTTTGGAAAATCTTTCAAGTCCAATTTTTCTTTCAAAAACTTTTGTGGAAAATATTTCAATTCAATTCATGATTGTTGATTGTTCTTCCAAAGACTTATTATAATCATGAATTGTGCAATTTTTTCTGTAGAAAATCTTTCAATTCAATTCATGATTATTAATTGTGCATTTTTTTCTGTGGAAAATCTTTCAATGATTATTAATTGATTTATGGATAATAAGCTAGCTAAACCATTCATTCATGACCACTCGACTTAACCCAACCCTCAAGCTACTTAAACTAACCCTCAGGCTAATTATCCATTTATTAATATGGAATAACATTCGTGTCCATGCACTCCA
>JZKD02S0381480.1:161035-172382 GCA_000966675.3 Picea glauca
ACTTCGTCCATCAATGTCTACAGTCACTTTGATGCTTTCAGCTCATTCTGTGGCTTTACCGGATCCCACAAAGCCTGCTTATGTAACTTCTGTGACCCACAATACCGATTCCACCGGTTCTCGTTCTGGGCTCTCACATGGGTCTCCACCTACGTCTTCTTCTGTATCATCTTTTCACATCCCTGTGGCTCATCGATCTATCACCGATGCTTCGATTACTATCTTGGAACCCAGGTAATGCTAATTTTGCACTTCTCATTATTTTATTTAAATATAGATAATGGAGCCGAGAGAGATCACTTTCGGCTTCCCCCTATGGAGGAGTATTGTATCGGTGTGTCTGTCTTATCTCGTCTGTTTAAGTAAATCTTCATACACTGTTTTCAATGGAGTGACTTTATTAGTCCCTGCCATTGGTTAGCCCTCATATGTTTATTGGTATTCAACAAATTTTATACAATAGTGTATAATTTTGTGTGGTATTTGTTTAAAATTATTTTTTTTAAATATTAAAATTTAGTAATTCTATTTTAAAAGTAGATAATGTGAAAATATAATGAAATTTTAAAAAATACAATATATAATTTAAAATTTTAAAAATACTATATAAATTGCCACCAGATGTTATTACAACTATGCTAATCACCTAGATGTTATTACAACTATACAAATGCATGCTAGATTAATCAAGACTCTTAATACCAATCCATGGATACCAAAACCCCCAAAACTATGTGATTGCCATTTGTCTTAATGTTTAAAGTGTGTGTCCTCCACCACTAGTTCATAAACAATAGGTAAGACTTGTGAGATCCAGGTCTTTGCTTACTTTCATCCCAATGTTTTTCTTTGCTTCCACCTCCATCCAATTGCTATTTCTGATTTTTTTGAACACTATTGCAATTGCCTATCGGTATAAATCTGATTTTCTAGAACACCATTTCAATGACTTATCGGTGGCATTGCTCTTGATCGTATAAATTTTTTCTAATATTTTATGCGTTTGTTATGCTTTTGACATTGTTTGAATAAAATTTTAGATATTGCTATACAAAAGTTTTGGTGACTGATAATATATTTTCTTTCAATGTGAATATTTTGTAGGGTAGGATGTAAAAATATTAACTAGTAAATGTGAAGAAAAAGAAAAAATCTGCATGCAATCACTAAGAAAATTGGAAGAAAAAATTGTTTTAGTAAAGAAACTTGAGCCAAAAATTATTTTCAGAAGTGTTGATAGCGAAGTCGTAGATGGAAGGAATCAAATAAGATGTAATGGAAACCTTGGTGGTGGACCTTTGCCAATAAACCCTGGACTTTCTTTAAACTCAATTCAAAGGAAACACAAACCAACTAAGTTTGGGTTGGGGCCAATTGACATACTCACCATCAAAGCATAACAATAGACAAAGAATCCCAGAAATATCAAAAGAGGCTCTAAAGGAAAGGCAAAATTGTAGCAAACAATAATAAAAAAGAAAATCCAAAATAATACCACTACTATTGGGAAATGGGAGAGAGCATAACAACAGACAAAGAATCCCATAGATATCAAAAGAGGCTCTAAAGGAAAGGCAAAATTGTAGCAAACAATAATAACAAAGAAAATCCAAAATAATACCACTATTGTTGGGAGATGGGAGAGGGAGAGTAGATATTATTCTTACACACCAAAATTGTGTGTGAGGAAATATCTCAACCTCACATCAAACTAGGAAATATTTAGTTGGAGAGAATCTCTCAAATCCAATTAGTTCTAACAACTTCTCAAAGATAGAGACTCTAAGTAGAGATGCACTCTACCTAATCATGACCAATAATAACAATAACAAATATGATCACAACTAAGAAAATTTGGAGTTACATATCCCAACACTCCCCCTTAACGACTTCTTGTCTTTACCATGACCAGGTTAAGTTTTCATCATCACCACATCCTTTGATCAACAAAGTCTATGTCTAGTCCAACCTATTATTTTCTCTTCGTATCTTAGTCATACATCACCAAACTGCCAAAGTCCATATAAAGAGACAATCATCCAACATAATGCATGGGTCATCGGTCATTGCAACCATCGGTATAGTAGGATGTCCTTTAGGTACATGGTTCTTTTGACCTCTTGACGAACCCCCCCTAATGTAAAACTCATGGTTTCTAGGCACCTCCTAGAGTCCACTCATTGAGCATGTAGTCGACCTATGACACGAGTCACTCCTACAAGTGTTAACAAACTCTATAATAGAGGTTTCTGCACTACACATCAACAAGGATACACGACAAATGGGTATGCATACCTAATCATGTCTTACAAGAGTACTCCCTTTACATGTTACATAGATACAAGTACATACATTACATACTCCATCCTAGGTAGAAGCTCAAACATTTCAAGGACCAATACATCATCACATCATAGACTTGCTATAAAACAATGTGTGACTCACATTAACATATGGTTATGAGTTTGTTTTATTCAACACAATTCACACAATTTACCTTGTTTGTCCCCAATCATCSTGCTCCCACACTTCTACCACTATCACTCACTTCTACCACTATCACTGGTCATCTTCCCTTGGACTAATCTCTCTATTGTATCCAGAACAACATCTATGTTCTTCCTTCTTATCATTCCAACTCAAACTTATGTTTTTGATCAAATCATGGTTTCTGAAATGAGAACAATGCAACTCACTTCCATCGCAGAACCAAAAAAATGTTCAAGCTCCTCCATTCACTTATAGAATTGGCGAACTCATACCTTGAGCCAAACACTTGTACCATGACTGTCAGATTGAGCAACTCTTCATCCAAGTCAATCTTACATCAATTCATCAACAATTTACTATTAATACACAATTACGGATAATATGTAATTAAACCTTCATTTCCAACTACCACAGCATTTACAAAGTAGATCAATGAATAATTTTAAATGGAAAAAAATTGTAAAACATGATTTCAACTCATGAGTAAGAAATAATATCATTATCTTCCTCCACAGTTGTTCACATGTTAGGGGTCTTCATTGACGCTTTTAACCTTTGGACTTTCAATCAATGTAAATTCAAAGACTTAGATTCAAGTGCGATTTATTAAAGTAATTAATTCTAACAAAACTAAAAATAACTACATTCTCAATTGAGTGATCTATGCTCAATAAAAATGCTTTTAATTCCAAAACATTCATTCACATTTCTTTGGAATTTCCACACTTTTATTAGATTAGTCAAATCTAACAAAGTATCACGCATTGAGACGGCACTCAACATGTTTCTCATCACAACTCCAAATAAATTTAAAAGACACATTTAATTACGCCGAAAGGGGTATACCTATTGAGAATGGGCACAATTAATGATCTTTTAACCTTATTTAACTTTAAACCCTAATCTGATGGATATGCATTGAAGATGCTGGCATATTCTTAGTGGTCCTCCAAAATCAATGAATCAGATTTATTGTTCATAACTTTCTTGCATTTATCAAGGCATCCGTTAACATGTTTACTTTTTAACATTTACCTAATCACATTAAAAATTTACTGTACGGATATGTAATTGCCATGTTTAAATGATTAAGTACGATTAAACCATGGCACCTAAATAAATGCTCACGTTCTGATTTTAAATCAACCATCTGATGTCCACGCGTTCCATTTATTCACCAGCCGCCAATCACTTTTGGGCTGTGCTAACTCGGGGCTCGCCAGTCCATGAACTGTTATTCTAGACCATGAGAATGCGTTGTTAGTCTAACTCTGTTTCGATGCTTATATAACATGTCAATCATGTCCCGACCTTATCCTGTATCTTCTATATATTTTTCCGTGTAGCCTTTTCTGCAGATTCTCAACTGTAGGTGTGTTTCTTTCGCAGTCTTTCGCCGTGGGTTTCGCTGTGAAACCTTTCGTCTTTCGATAAGTTTACAGTGCTGGTGAAACCTTGGATGAAACCTTTCGTCTTTCGGTAAGTTTACAGTGCATGCTTGCGTTTTTAACAACAGTGAGTCGCCTTTCGGCGTTCAACAGCCGCGAGTTAACGGCTGTGCTAATTTTACCATGGTCAAAGATTTCTCACGATCGCTCTGGATCAGCGCTACAACCTCAAAGAGTTCTCACGATCATTCTGGATCAGCGATACAACCTGGCAAATCTATTTCTTGTGAAGCTTGGATCTAGGCTTTTCTAATTTCCTTTACGCCTTTCACGCCTCTTTAACTCTGGCATTTCACTTATGTTGGCTCGAATTCCCTGTCTGTAGTTCGATCCCCTCTCATCCACCATGTACAATTTGCAACTCCAAATCACAATTGCAAGGAGTCTTCAAAAACAAGTCCAACAGCAAGCGCTCGGCACCTTTTCTTGGACTCTACCACTACTGCTTGTGCCAATGCTTGGAGAAAGGACTCTGGTCAGACAACTTTGTTCTAAGTTTGCAGAAATCTTTTCCCAAGATTTTCCCCACGAGCTCTTTCTTCTACCAAGCGTCTGGTAAGTAGAAAATGGGCCAGGCCAATCTCTTCTCTCTTTGTCATTTCCAATCGTAGCAATGAGCTTGGACCTTTGCTGAGAAGATGATGGTTGACCATTTTCAGGATTGGAATCTGCAAAATGTGAAGCCAGCCTTCGCGTTAATGCAAGAAACATCTGTCTTCGATGTAATTCTATTATGATTCCAAGGAGCAGATCCCAAACCCTCCAGTGGGACCCGTTATCTCCCACGGGCATCCCGCTTCTCACGCTTCGCCATTGAAGATGATGCAGTTCCTACCAGGGATTCACAATGCCTTTGCCCTTTCTATCTTCAGCCAGGGATTCACAATGCCTTTGCCCTAAGATGAGCATCTTCACTTTTCTATATTCAATCCCAACGAAAACATTCACTCATAAACCCTAGACTTTTTTTAAACTCAAATAAAAAAACATAAACCAACTAAATTTGAGTGGTGACCAATTGGCATACTCATCATCTAAGCATAACACAAAGATAAAACATTAAAATTTCAAGTAACCATTAAGATTTTAAATATCAAATAAGTAAACCGGTGTCCCTGTTGCTCACATGGTCATTCTGCCCAACCTTCATTTACTTCGCACTTTATGAATAGACGGCCCTTGGTTCTTTTAATTAGTTGAGGTTGCAAATTACTCTAATATTTAGCTATGCATGATTCCTTTGCTATTTTTTTTTTCTTTAATAATTATTATAATTATTAATGCTTTTTTTTTTGTCTGGAGGAATCAGCAACTAGTTGGGCACGTGCTCGCGTTACACGTGGCCGTGTTATCCAACCGCTACCACTATAACTTCCAGGTGTGCCCACAATGCCCCTGACGCGGCACACAAGGTAAGTCAGGGGGAATTGAACTCGAAACCTCATGGAACTTCATTTTCACGGCACTTGCCAATTGAGCTGCCCCCCGGGGGCCATTATAATTATTAATGTTAATGCAAGGAGTTTTTATAATTATTAATGTTAATGTCAGGAGTTTTTCTTTCATGTTATGATTAATTTATGAAATGGTTTTCTTTTTGTTTTTTTCAAACTTGTTTTAATAGGTAAGTATTAAGCAATTTTGTATTGTTTATCAAATGGATTTAATTTTAATGGTTAAAAAGACTGGTTGTTATCTTACCTATTTACTGGTTCAATTTTGATAAGTGATATGTTGAGCTCCAAGTCTTGTTGTTGACGGATCCATAGTTTAATACTCATATTAATTACATAAAGTTTCTATGTTCCATAACTTAATGCTCATTCTAATTCCATGAACCAATAATTACTTCATTAAAATATAAATGCCTTTTTTTTTGTTTTTGAATGCTATATGGTCAAAAATGATTAAGTGTTATTGGATTGTAAATGACCCCAAAGTATATTAAATTTACCAAATAACAGAAAATTCTTTGATTCCTTACATGGACATAATTTTAAGTTGTATGAACATAGTGTTAAGATTACCACTATTGTTTTGTTTATTAGTCCTTTGGTGTAGTGAAATGGATATAGTTTTTATTTTTTTATCAAATAATATTGACTTACCATTTGGTTTATAAAATTTTATGATTGGTTAAAAACATTGATTTGAAAATATAACTTTGGTTTGCAAAGTTATTATTAGTTTCCAAAAATAAAATAAAAATAAAGTGAAAATAAGAAAATAACTGTATATTATTTTAATCTATATAATTAATATATAATTAATTTTGACAAATCATTTTTAAAAAATTGGAAATTTACCAATCTTCTTTGTAAAAAAAACCTAAAAAATTATTTAACCTAAAATACTTTCGTTGAAATTAATCACTTTCATTAATACCAAACAAGAATTTAAATTCCTATTCCTTAGGGTTTGACAATCTTCCTTGTAAAAAAACCTAAAAAATTATTTAACCTAAAATATTTTAATATAACATTTTCCATGGATGAAATTAATCACTTCCATTAATACCAAACAAGAATTTAAATCCCTATTCCGGAGGGTTTGAAGCGACTCTTGAAAAAATTCTGCAATGCTTACACAATGGTTGCAAGTCTATAATGGTTGCTTGAAAGTATTAATCTCTATTCTGCCACGATGGATGCATACTTGAGGGACCTTGGCTCTGTTTTCTGTGGGCAAGCAGAGAGACGCATACTTTATGGGTGCTACACTGGTGGTGCAACTAGACTTTTGTGCACTGATGCGTTCGCCTTGAGGGTTTGATGTGCATGCAACAAATATCTTAATCCAAACAAAAGTTCAGATTCCTTTACAAAATCTGTTCATATTGAAAAAGTTTCATTTATAGTTTAATTTAGCTTTTTGAAAATATTCTTAAATTTTTGGAGTGTTTGCCGTGATTTAAAATCAATTAGTAATAAATAATATTCTATAATAATAAAATAGATATTGTTATTACTGGAACTGTTTTTTCAATTCATTAATATTAATAACTGTTTTTTCAATTCATTAATATTAATAAGATTTCTTTGATCTATTTTAACCCATCTATTAAAAGTTATAATAAAATTAACTAATTTTTTTTATATGAGAAGACTTCTTTACTATTATTATTTTATCCAAAAATACGAAATAAATTATTATTACTATTAAATTCTATTGTATTGTTTATTTAATTTTATAAATATTGTATAAATAAAAAATTAATACATTCTTAATTTCTAATTTTTTTTTATATATTTTTAAGAATAATAGTTTAAGCATTATGCATATGATTTTATTTTATTTTTATGTATTTGATAATATTAGCTATAATATTAAGTAAATAAAATATTGATATGTTCATTTTTATATAACTTATTAGTTGGTTTTCAATTTTCTTTCATGAATTGAGTTGTGAGTAAAACTCAAGAGGCCACTTTGATAGATTACACATAATTTTGGCTTACTCATCATCAATTTTATTCACTAAAAATTCTCTGCTAGTTGTAAGTTAGGTAGAATTTGAGATGGTTACATTAACATCCTAAAATTTTATAGGTCGTTTTGGAGTGGAAGCGGGAGACAGTTTTCAAAAACCTGCAACTATATAGCAATGGCAGCCATGGATATGCTTGGTCCTAGAGGGTCCTACATTAACGCCACTTCTTACTCCACCTAGTTTAGTTATTTCTTTACCTCGCAGGGTTTGAGGAGCATTCTTAGCACACTATCTCAGCGGTGGCTCTAATAGACCTTCCATTACTAGTGCGGTCCTCTCTTACTAACTACCTGGTGATGACATCAACCTAGCTTTTATTGCACCATAACTCCAATCTCTCCACTGGTCAAACCGCACTGTCCTACCACATCTACATTAAAACCGTTACACTGGCTCACTATGAAACACAACTAAGTGGAACACTAGTGGCAGATCCTCCTTCCTCCACGAGACACGCACTAATGGAGGGTGAGGTCAGCGCACTCATGGGTGTTGTTGATGGGCCCCTATGGAATAGTGCGAGTCTCTTCACCTCAATTGATGAGCTTTCCAGGTGCGCGAAGATTTAATTATCTCTACCTGGGACCTCATGTCCACCTAACTCCTTCGCCACCTTTCCGGCTTCTTCACTGGTCTCCACCACCTTTCCTGTCCAAACCCCAAATTTACTCCAGGCTTAACGCAAACATTACTCTCCCTCTGCAGAGGACCTGTCTCACCATCTTCCTACCTAGAGTCATTCATAGACTCCTTCAACTTCCACCCACAGGATTTCCTACTCTAAACCACTCCCTTGTTTATCCTTGGTCGACCCACCTGCTATTGGAAATGTTTAACAGGTAGCATATGCTTGTCATTGATGGAAAGTATAGCAATGAAGATGGCATGAATACAGGAAGAATGTAAGAGATGGGCACCAGAAGTATTTTGGGAAGAAGCTGCAGAGAAACCTCGATAAGATGAGAAGAGATAGTGCAGAGGATGTTTGGTATGTTTTACAGGTAGCATAAGCTTGCCATTGATGGAAAGTACAACAATAATGATGGCTTGAGTACAACACCGATGATCAACATGAAAATAGAAGATAAGTCCAGGAAGATCGAATGATCGAAAGCGACGCTGGCAAGTACAACAGTGATGATGGCTTGAGTACAGCAGCGATGATCAACAGGCAAAGAGAAGATAAGTCCAAGAAGATCGAATGATCAAAGGCAACGCAACATTGACAAAATGATCGAAGGCCCGAGAAGCATTTCTGATCGTTCGATCTGAATAGGGGGCATGAGGGCCGTCAGATCTGAATAAAGACAAGAAGAGCGCGCTGAAGAGGAGGATAGATCTCAGGTGTCAGATCTAAGCGTAGGGTCCGACCACTGTTGGATCGAGGAAAACCTGCATGATCTTTAAAAGTGCAAGGAGTAGAGGGATTACAAATCCTGAAAGCAGGAGGACCGTCCATCTCAGGGGGTTATGTGGACCGTTGATCTGACTCCCTGTCGGAGTTTGAGGGATCGAGAGTTGGAGATGACAAGTAATATCATCCACAAAAATCTCGATTTCGCGATATGCTAAATCACGACGTAATCTGAGCCGTCAAATCAAGATCACATCTGGACCGTCGATCCGACTGATGTCAGTAAACGACGTCATCTAGGAACACGTGGCACAACTAGGTAATGACAAGTGTCAGACTGATTCAACATGCCAAGCACATGTAAGTCACGAATCAGGGTGACACGTGGCAGTTATTTAACACATGTGACGTCAGCAGACTTACACCATGTGAGAGTTTCGAGGATCGCGTGTTGGAGATGTCAAAGAAACAATCCAACAGGAATCCCGATTTTGCGATATGCAAAATCGTGACTTAAATCGCAGCGGTTGAATCAAAATCAAATCTGACCATTGATTCCAGTCCATGTCAGAGTTTCGAGGATCGAGTGTTGAATTTGTCAAAGAACATTCACCACAGGAATCTCGATTTCGCGATATGCAAAATCACGATGTAATCTGAGCCATCAGATCAAGCTTTGATCTGGACCGTTGATTCCAGTCCGTGTCGGAGTTTCGGGGATTGCAACATGGAGTGGCAAGTAAACAATGCAACAAGAATTTGACGATTTCGCGATATGCGAAATTGCGATTCAATTGCAGTCGTTGAATCAAGCTCTGATTAGGACCGTTGAATCCCACGCCATTTTGGGGTATCGGGGATCACGACTTGGAGAGTCAAGATGTCTCATCTCCAGACTCACGAAATGTGAAATCGCAAAAGCGCCTTATGCATAAGGCTGTGGTTATAGCCCATGGTCATGAGAAGGGAAGGAGTCAGTCCAGATAAGCTCCATTTCGGGGTTTCGGAAATCGTGACTTGGAAAGTCGAGATGCATCATCTACAGATCCACAAAACGCGAATTCACAAAAAGCACTTTTAGCATAGGTGCTTGGTTATGACCATAGTCATATTGGGGAAGGAGCTAGTGCAGAAAAGTTCTGTATCGAAGCTTCGGAGATTGCGACTTGAAGTGTCAAGACACTTGGGCATAGGAATACCGAAATGCTAAAACCCAATTTAAAGGCAAGATTAATAAAGTTTATCCAATGGCGCAGATAAACCTGAAGGAGATCGGAGGGCTACTGATGCACGACGCGGTGAAACTGCCAGAAACCATTGATGACGTCTGCTAGAGAATTCGAAGAGACCTCTGTGTGATCTCTAGAGGAGATGAGTCTCCAAGCTTCGTCCAGTAAACAAAGACTATTCTTAGAAGGGATTGACAGATGGATGAGTGTTGAAGTCTGTAACTAAAATAGAGAAGGTGAGCTCGACTGTCACAGAAAAGACAAAGTGTCTCAAACTACCAGAGAGGATGAGGAATCTCAGTACAACATATAGTGACGATGAACGCATGGGAAAACAACCAGAGAAGCTGAAGAGTTACCATGATGATCAGGCAGAGCACTCGAGAGGTGGAGGATATTGGCGTGGAGTCAGCATGCAGAGGCATTGCGAATATTGCATGCACAAAGACAACAGAGACTATAAGAATGTCGTACAAAGAAGAGACGAGGGTTGTCGCTGTGTAAGAGTATCAAGGGTGTGCAAGGAGGCAGAGCGCAGGAACAAAAATGCACAGTAGAGGAATGGTGCATTGAAGGGATATGGCGCAAAGAGCATAAAAGGCTGAAGAACAGAAAGTGCAATGGAAATGCAGAAGACACTGATGCAGACAGGGCAGAGCAGTGTAACACAACAGAGAAAAGGCTGGTAAGCCATTGAATAACTCTATATTGCTGTAATAAGTTTGAGTAACAAAGATTTTACATTTCAGGGTGGAAGGGAGGTTCTAGGGAGGACTATTGTGCTCATAGGTTTAAGTGGGTTCTTGAACATAGAGAGTTGTAGCTTCCATCTGGTTGCAGCCAGAGAAACCAGGGTGGTAGGGTGGTGCAAGGGAGAACTCTTGTTCTCTATTATACAGGTTGGTGCCTGTATGATTGGAAGTTGGTGCTGGAAACACTCAGGGAGTTGGTGCTTCCTTCTAGTTGGTGCTAGAGAAACCATGGAGTTGGTACTTCCTTCTAGTTGGTGCTAGATAAACCAAGGAGTTGGTTCTTCCTTCTAGTTGGTGCTAGATAAACCAGGGAGTTGGTGCTTCCTTCTAGTGGGTGCTAGAGAAAATAGAGAGTTGGTGCTCTTAGCAAGTTGTAGTTTGCAAAACAGAGGTTGTAGCCTCATTATGAGTTGGTGCTCATATGTATGATAATGTAAAAAATGTAACTATTACTTATCATATAATGAAAAAAAGTTTTTTACCTTGTATGGGTTTCCTCGGGAAATATCTATCTTTGTGTTTCTCTTATATGTGACTGATGATGAATGTGCCATTGTTTATTTTCCTGCATTAATGGGATCATC
>JZKD02S0381480.1:193576-229770 GCA_000966675.3 Picea glauca
TACTTTGCATATGAGGATTCATATGATTTATAGATTACATATGAATATTTATATTTGTTCTAAGAATATTTAAAGGATAATTAATATTTGTTCTAAGAACATTTAAAGGAAAACAATTTGTTTTATACTTTTCATATGACTATTTATATGATTTATACGTTACATATGATGATTTGTATTTGTTCTAATAACTTTAAAGGAAATCAAGTTGTTTTATATTTTGGAGATGATGATTTATATTCATTTTAAGGATATTGATAGAAAATCAACTTGAAACTTGATGATGATTTATTATTGTTATAAGAACATTTAATTACACCACACATGGACCATAGAGTGTATACATTGCACCATAATACAAACTATGACCATTATATATCCACATATAATTTATAATGTGTATTTTAAATTTTTTGTTATTAATTCTGTATTTAAAATATATATATATATATATAAGGAGAGAAGCGAAGGCGGAATCAGATGACCCAGGAATCTAGGAAATAGAGGGGAAGCTGAGCGTAGTCTTATCATTTAAGAAGGGGACTTTTAGGGGTTGTTATGAGGGTTTAAGATTTCATAAAGAAAAGGATTGGGACTTCTACGGATGGAGTGTATTTGGAGACTCTCATTTCCTACTCACCATATATATATATATATATATATATATATATATATACACACACACACACTCATGTACATATCTATGAGTAAATATACATTTACAGGCAACATAAAATGTTTCTCACACATCTTGCACTGATCACTCAATTTCTATAGATTTTATAAAAACTGAAACTTTTCATAAAAGAAGAATGACATTGTCTCGTATTTAATTAAATCATAAGTATACATTTACAAGCAACATAAAAATTTTCTCATGCATCTTGTAGTAATTTCTCCATTAGTACCATAAATTTCATAAGTACTATAAATTTCATAAATTGTTGAAATTATTATTGAAATAAATTTCATTTTGATGCAGGAGCATCGACATCTCATCAAGCGAGCCAGCGTGGAGCAGAAGACAGCTGGACAAGCCAACACACATTTTGAAACACTTTGGGATTGTTGCGTAGATCTTAAATGAGCCATTTAAAAGACGACGCACTTGTATTGTAATGGACCTTGAGCAGATAGCTCTTGTCCTTAGGTAGATGAGGAATTTAAGATAGTTAATGAAAAGTAGATAGAATATTTAATTCTAGACTTGATAGCGTGGAATGCAAGAGGGAAACGGGATATAGACACCCTCATTGTAACATTATTCATTATCAAGCATTCAGGAAGAGAAGAGAAAGAAGAGAGCTGTGTAAAGAACACCCATGTACAGATATTGAATTAATAGAAGAAAGCTTTGATTCAATTCAATGATTATGTGTTATTCCTCTGTGTAATGATGCTTTGCTCATGAATATTTGTTTTCTGTTATAAATTTTCTCTTATAAGTTGTGTATGTGATTTCATGGTCGAGTTGAAATCTGGGATGGGAGTGAATTAGTTTCAATTGTTTCTCTATATTGAACCAGAGGATTCCTGCAAGGAGTGCAGTTGAATTTGTTCGCAAGGAGTGCATGACTGCAGGGTTCAATTAGAGAAATTTTTTGTTCTCATTTCCTCGAAAGTGTGGATAGGCACAGTGCTGTGCAAGGAGTGCGCAGGCCAAGCGAAGTCTCAGAGTTGCGATTCTAAGAAAAGTATTGAAAGATTTCTGCTGTAGGAGTGCGCAGGGTCAAAAGACTTCAACACTTAGACGTTGTTGAAGATTTTCTGCAAGGAGTACGCACAAAGAGTTCTTTCGAAGGACTTAAGAAGTCAAAAACAAGCTCAGGAGGAGTTGGCCTTCAAATTCATCGAAGGATAAGTGAAAGGAAGTTGCTGTTGAACGTTCGAGGGAAGCGTCGTAGGTTCACGAGTAGATAAGGAGTCTCGTGGAGTGACACTTCTTCCTTTTCAGGGATTTTCACAAGGAAGAGCGGACGGACGAAATCATCCGAGGAGATTTCGAAAAGTACCATGGACCGTTAGATCTCGGGAAGGTGCAAGGAAGTCACGCGGGAGACGTCTGAAAGATTCGGAGTTCAGGAGGGCCCGTTGTATTTTTCGTGAGATCACCTTTCGGGATCTCGGGAGAACAGTGACAAAGATTTGGCTACGGAATCCATGAGGCCGTGAGGTGCGATGGTGACATAAGCCATGTGGGATCGCAAGAGTGAGTGAAGTACAGGTGGCGGAAGTTATCAGGGTCTCGTAGCGAGGATCACTGAGACAGTGGTGTCCAAATTCGCGAGTACGCAAGGGTCCGATACCCCAATAGAAGTGGTGGGGAGTTGAAGTGACAGTTTACATGTGTATTGAAGTCTCGTCACATCGGGACTCGGAAGACGAAGAAAATGGTGGTTGAGGACGCAAGTAGCAATGGTGCGAGGTGGTGAGTTGCGAAAGCACGACAGGACTGTATTGACACATCGGCCATCAAAAGTTGGAAACCCGAGGACTTGGCATCGCGAGTGGCGAAGTTGCGATAGAGCCGAAGTCGCGATAAGGGTAGAAGCCCCGACAAGGGAAAAGACAACGATTTAACTGACGCATCAGATCTTAGGGATTTGAAAGCCCAGAGATCAACCGAGAGCTCGCAAAGTCACGAAGTACTGATCCTCCGAAGGGGAGAAGAGAGGATCGCGCGGGAAGAAGAACCTGTGGGGTGAAAAATTCTCGATTGGGAATTAGAAGAACCGTTGAGTTCTTCGGGCCACGAGTGAAAGAAGGTCCCGAGGAGGCGATTGTGCTCCGAGGGGTGTGGTTTCCATCAGAGTGGTATCGGAGCGAGTGTCTGTTTGTATACTTCAGACAGAAGGAGAGAGAAGTTTCTCCATGCTGCCCAGAAGAGAAAGGCAATCACCTGATCCAAAAGATAGGGATGTGCGAAGAAGAGGTAGGCCGACAGGAAATCCAGAAATGGAAAGGTAGATATGCGATCTCAGAGCAAGATTGGAAGAAATGGAAACAGCGCAGAGACGCACAGAAAATGCTGGAGATCTAAGTGACTCAGAAGGTGAAGCTGAAGCTGAACAACAAGGAGAAGTTGCAGCCGAAGATGCAACCAATGAGAGACTGATTAAAGCTATCGCCCGAATGAGTTCAAGGACAAAAATGGACATTCCAGCTTACAAAGGAAGCTTGGATGTAGAAGAGATTCTAGATTGGATCAGGGCTCTTGACACCTACTTCAATTATGAATATATCGAAGAGGATAAAAAGGTTAGGCATGCTGTCACGAAGTTGAAAGGACATGCAACCTTATGGTGGGATGAGATACAAGCTAATAGACGTTCCAAAGGCAAGCAAAAGATTAAGAACTGGGATTGAATGATCGCGAAGATGAAGGCAAAGTTCATCCCAAGGGATTATCAAATCACTTTGTTCAGGAGGATGCAGAACCTGAGGCAGAAACTGATGACAGTGAAAGAATACACTGAGGAATTCTATCGACTGAACATCAGAGCAGGTCATCGGGAGAGCGATGATGAGAAGGTCGCCAGATATCTGAATGGCCTAAGATATGAAATTCAGGATGAATTAAGCATGGTTACCATCAGGACGGTAGAGGATTCTTACCAAATGGCTCTGAAAGCCGAGGAGAAGCTGAGCCGTAAGCAAGGTCAGCGAGGGTGAGGCAGGAGTCATCCCAGAGGCAAGGCAGTTTCCCAGGAAAAATACCAGAAGCCCAAAGAGGAATGAAAGAAACCTTAGGGTAAGGTTGAAAGTGGTGGAACCTCACAGTGAGGACAACCATACGTTGAACAAAGAGGGCAGCATACAGAGCAGGGTGGCGGTTATGTTGATGCAAATAATTTTCCTCGTACCATAGGTAGGGGAAGAGGCTGAGGTGGAGTAATCACATGCTTCACATGTGGAAATAATGGGCACAAGTCATTTGAGTGTCTAGAGAAAAAGAAGGACATAGGAGAAGCTCACATCACTGAGGCGCAGAAGCGTGATGCTGAGACTGACGATGTAGAAGGCGGAAGATCGCTTGGGATGCATAAATTCCTTTTGACACTTGAGAAGAAGGTGGAGAGTTCAGCTCAAAGGACCAGACTGTTCAGGGAAGCTTGTAAAACCAAGGACTGGAAATGCAAGGTTATTGTTGACAGTGGTAGCACAGACAATCTCATTTCAACCGAGATGGTAGAGAAATTGGGGTTGGAGACAACTGATCACTCGAGTCCATACAAAGTTTCATGGCTACAGAAGGGACATCAGGTGAATTTTACTAAACAGTGCTTGGTTGAATTCAAGATAGGGGGATACAATGATAAGATTTTGTGTGATGTTATTCCCATGGATGTATGTCATTTATTGTTGGGTAGACCATGGCAATATGACCGAAATGTGGTTCATGATGGTAGGATGAACACATATACTTTGGAGAAGGATGGGAGGACACACATGTTGCTTCCGATAAAGGATAAGGAGGTGAAGCCGGAAGTAAGCAACACAATACTTCTCATGAGTGGGAAAGAACTTCTCACAGAGATGGAGAAGAAGGAAGATCCATAATTCTTTGTGGTCATAAAACTGAGGATTGTTCTGACTAGCACAAGAGTGGACGATCTACCCGATGAGATTCAGGAAATGCTAGAAGAGTTTGCTGATATCATAGTGGATGAATTACCTCATTCGTTGCCACCGATGAGGAGTGTGAGCCATCACATAGATCTCATACCAGGAGCTAGTTTTCCGAACAAAGCTGCGTACAGGTTGACGCAGCAGGAGAATGAGGAGGTCAAGAACCAGGTCCAGGATTTGCTGGACAAAGGATTAGTCAAAGAAAGCCTGAGTCCGTGTGTCGTTCCGACAGTGCTTAGTCCGAAGAAAGATGGAGGATGGAGAATGTGCACTGATTCAAGAGTGATCAACAAAATAACCATCAGGTACAGGTTTCGATTGCTAAGAATGGATGATCTAATGGATTGCCTGAGTGGGGAAAATTATTTTTCTAAGATTGATCTGAAGAGAGGATATCACCAGATTCGCATGAGGGAAGGTGATGAATGGAAGACAACATTCAAGACAAACGAAGGTTTGTACAAATGGATATTCATGCCGTTTGGCTTGACAAATGCACCCAGCACATTCATGAGGCTGATAAATGAAGTCCTGAGGGAATTCATTGGAAAGTTTGTTGTCGTATATCTAGATGATATATTGATCTTCAGTAAGACGAAGGCTGAGCATTTGAAACATTTAGTCATTGTGATGAGGAAACTACAGTTGGAGAAGCTGTTCATTAATATGAAGAAGTCCTCATTTATGAAGACAGAGCTCATTTATTTGGGTTTTGTTATTTCGGCAAATGAATTGAAAATGGATTCGAGTAAGGTGGAAGTGATCAAAAATTGGCCATCACCAAGAAATATTTTTGAGGTGAGAAGTTTCCATGTTTTGGCTAGTTTCTACCGAAAATTCATCAGAAATTTCAGTGGAATTGGCGCAGGAATGATGGACACAGTCAAGAAGTGACATAAGTCATTTCATTGGACAACAGAAGCTGAGAAAAGCTTCAACCTGTTGAAGTGGAAAATCACAGAGTGACCAGTGTTGGTGTTACTAGATTTCATGAAGACATTTCAGGTGAAATGTGATGCAAGCGGATATGCCATAGGAGTGGTCTTGAGTCAGGAGGATAGACCAGTTGCCTATTTCAGCGAGAAGCTGGATGAAGCAAAGCTGAAATACTCCATGTATGATAAGGAATTTTATGCTATCAGACAAGCGCTGAAGAAGTGGAGGCATTACTTAATCCCAAAATAATTTGTTCTGTATAGTGATAATCATGCGTTGCATTTTGTGAGTCAGCAGGAGAAGTTGAACCAGAAACATGCAAAATGGGTAGAGTATATGCAGAATTTTACATTTGTAATTAAACACATTTCGGGTACTGCTAACAAAGTGGTTGATGCTTTGAGAAGGAAATGTTTGTTTCTGCAGGAGTTCCAAGTCAAAACATTAGGTTTTGAAAACTTGAGGGACATGTATGCAGGTGTTGAAGATTTCGGAGAAGCGTATGAAGTAGCTGAGAATCTAGTTCTCAGGGATCGGAGTCCATGGATAGATTATATGATCCAGGAGGGATTGCTATTCAAAGGCAATCAACTATGTATTCTGAATTGCTCCATGAGGGAGAACTTATTGAAAGAGAAACACAGTGGTGGATTGGCAGGACATTTTGGCCATGACAAAACGTTCGTGAAGCTGAGCGAATCATATTTTTGGCCAGGGATGTGAGCATAGGTCAAGCGATTTGTTGACAAATGCAGGATTTTCCAACATTCGAAAGGGAGAAAGAAGAATGCAGGTTTTTATCATCCATTTCCCATACCCGAGAAGCCAGGGGAGGCGATAAGCATGGATTTTGTATTAGGTTTGCCGAGGACACAAAGAGGTGTTGATTCCATCTTTGTGGTGGTGGACAGGTTTTCAAAGATGGCACATTTTATTCCATTCCAGAAGACCAATGATGCGATGCACATCGCGAACTTATTTTTCAAGGAGGTCTTCGAATCCATGGATTTCCGAGAAGCATAGTATCGAACAGAGATACGAAGTTCATTGGACATTTCTTGAGGACACTTTGGAAGAAGCTAGGAACTAACTTGGCATTTAGTTCTACTTATCAT
Organism: Picea glauca; assembly: GCA_000966675.3. Classification (NCBI taxonomy): domain Eukaryota; kingdom Viridiplantae; phylum Streptophyta; class Pinopsida; order Pinales; family Pinaceae; genus Picea; species Picea glauca. The sequence continues at coordinate 200,257 of JZKD02S0381480.1, forward strand.
CCGTAGACAGACAGACAAATAGAGGTGGTGAACAGGAGTCTGGGAAATTTATTAAGAAGCCTGGTGACAGAGCACCACAACAACTGGGAAAATACGTTGCCATAGGCCGAGTTTGCATACAACAAATCAGTGAACAAAATCACAGGCAAGAGTCCATTTGAGATTGTATATGGCAGGAAGCCGAGAGGAGTCTCTGAACTCAGGGAGTCAGAGTATACTGCTACTAGCAGCACTAGTGCAGAAGAATTCGCTGAAGCGATGGAAGAACTTCACAACAAGGTGAAGCAGCGACTGATCAAATCAAATTAGGAGTACAAGCGTAGATAAGATCAACATCGGATACAACTTCAGTTCAAAGTTGGTGATCTAGTTCTGGCACATATAAGGAAGGAAAGGTTCCCAAGGGGAACATACAATAAGTTGAAGATGAAGAAAATTGGGCCATGCATAGTCCTAAAGAAATTTGGAGAGAATGCTTATGAGATTGAGTTTCCGGATGGCATCGAAATATCTCTGATATTTAACGTTGCGGATTTATACCCATACAGAGCTGGAGAGACACATACTAGAAATGAGGAACCAGTGATCCAGTGGCAAAAGCAGATGCTGATTGCAGAGAAGCTACAGATGGAATGTATACTGGATAAAAGAATGGGTAAAAAGACCAGGAGAAAGGAATACTTTGAGTATTTGGTCAAATGGAGGAACCACCTAATGGAAGATGCCAGCTGGGAGACTGAAGCGATGATACAGAAGCATGGACAGACCGTACAGGAGCTCATTGACAGGAGCCCATGAATTTTTTCAAGCCAGGGAGTATGATGCAGGAGCATCGACAACTCATCAAGCGAGCCAGCATGGAGCAGAAGACAGCTGGACAAGCCAACACACATTTTGAAACACTTTGGGATTGTTGCACAGATCTTAAATGAGCAATTTAAGATATGGTGCACTGTTATTGTAATGGACCTTGAGCGCATAACTCTTGTCCTTAGGTAGATGAGGCATTTAAGATAGTTAATGAAAAGTAGATAGAATATTTAATTCTAGACTTGATAGCGTAGAATCCAAGAGGGAAACATGATATAGACACCCTCATTGTAACATTATTCATTATCAAGCATTCAAGAAGAGAAGAGAAAGCAGAGAGCTGTGTAAAGAACACCCATGTACAGATATTGAATTAATAGAAGAAAGCTTTGATTCAACTCCATGGTTATGTGTTATTCCTCTGTGTAATGATGCTTTGCTCATGAATATTTGTTTTATGTTATACATTTTCTCTTATAAGCTGTGTATGTGATTTCATGGTCGAGTTGAAATCTAGGATGGGAGTGAATTAGTTTCAATTGTTTCTCTATATTGAACCAGAGGATTCCTGGAAGGAGTGCAGTTGAATTTGTCCGCAAGGAGTGCATGACTGCAGGGTTCAATTAGAGAAAGTTGTTGTTCTCATTTCCTCAAAAGTGTAGATAGGCACAGTGCCGTGCAAGGAGTGCGCAGGCCAAGCAAAGTCTCAGAGTTACGATTCTGAGCAAAGTATTGAAAGATTGTTGCTGCAGGAGTGCACAGGGTCGAAAGACTTCAACACTTAGACGTTGTTGAAGATTTGCCGCAAGGAGTGCGTGCAAAGAGTTCTTTCGAAGGAATTAAGAAGTCGATAACAAGATTAGGAGGAGTTGGCCTTCAAATTTATCGAAGGATAAGTGCAAGGAAGCTGTTGTTGAATGTTCGAGGGAAGCGTCGTAGGTTGACGAGCAGACAAGGAATCTCGTGGAGTGACACTTCTTCCTTTTCGTGGATTTTCACAAGGAAGAAAGGATGGAAGAAATCATTTGAGGAGATTTCGTGAAGTACCGTGGATCGTTAGATCTTGAGAAGGTGCAAGGAAGTCACGTGGGAGGCGTCTGAAGGATTCAGAGTTTAGGCGGGCCCGTTGTATTTTTCGTGAGATCGCCTATCGGGATCTTGGGAGAACACTGATGAAGATTTGGCTACGGAAGCCACGAGGCCACGAGGTGCAACAGTGACATAATCCATGTGGGACTGCAGGAGTGAGTGGAGTACAGGTGCCGAAAGTTATCGGGGTCTCGCAACGAGGAGCACTGAGACAATGGTGTCCAGATTTGCGAGCACGTGAGGGTCCGATACCCCAATAGAAGTGGCGGGGAGTTGAAGTGACATTTCACACGTGTATCGGAGTCTCTTCACATCAGGACTTGGAAGACAGAGAAAATAGTGGTTGAGGACGCGAGTAGCGAGGGTGCGAGGTGGTAAGTCGTGAAAGCGCGACAGGACCATATCGGCACATCGACCATCAGAAGTTGGAAACCCGAGGACTTGGCATCGCGAGTGGCAAAGTTGCGATAGAGCCGAAGTCGTGATAAGGGTAGAAGTCCCGACAAGGGAAAAGATAACGATTTAACTGATGCATCGGATCTCGGGGATTCGAAAGCCCAGAGATCAAACGAGAGCTCGCGAAGTCGTGGAGTACTGATCCTCCGAAGGGGAGAATAGAGGATCGCGCGAGAAGAAGAACTTGTGGGGTGCATAACTCCCAATGGGAAATTAGAAGAATCGTTGAGTTCTTTGGGCCGTGAGTGAAATAAGGTCCTGAGGAGGCGATCGTGCTCGGAGGGGTGCGATTGCTGCCACATTTCAACTATATTATTCATAATTGTATTATATTAAAATCTTCATAATATTCACTCAAATAAATTTCACAATATTAACTATATTTGTAACATGGGAATAAATTTCATAATACCAAAAATATTATATTTTTTAAAACCATTTTAAAATATATTTATAAATCTATTGTAATTAAATTAAAATAAAAATTTTAAAACCATTTTAAAATGTAATTACGAATTTATTGTTATTGGTTTTTAGTTTTTATAATTTTTTAATTAAATAATAATGTTTTTTCCACTTAATTTATATTTTTTTTGAGCCGCTTCATCTCATTAGTGTGTGTTTGTAATTTTTTGAGTAAGTATACAGTTACAAGTAAGATAAAATGTTTTGTGTGCATCTTGTAGTAATTACTCCATCATTTCTATAATTTTTCATAAAGCATTGAAAATAAATCTAAAACTTTTTATATATGAACAATAATATAGTTTAATAATTTTTAAATATTAACAAAAATATTATATCCCTATCAATATAGGGATTTTTTTTATTGGATGAAATTTTAAATTTTTATTTATGAAATAAAATTCCTAAGAAAACATACTAAAAAGTAATAATTTCATAGAGAATTTAGAACTACATAAATGAATTTGACAAAGAGTTGCATTCAAATTCTCTCTTAATTTAAATAAATATAAATTTGTATTTGACAAAGAGTTGCATTCAAATTCTCTCTTAATTTAAATAAATATAAATTTAAAATGATCATATTAAATTTCACTTTGATATTATTCTTATTAAATTATTGTGTAAGATTAATTTTGTTTATTAATATTATTAATTTATAAATATTTATATCATTTAGAAGTAATCTTAGTATGATAATAAGAATTTTATTAATTATTTTTATTTTCATTATAAAATTATTTAAATAATTATTAAAATATATATATATTTTTAAATTCATTACATATATTAATCTTTAATTTTTTTAATTTAATTATTAAATAATTTAGATAATTTAAAGCTTATCTATGTATATATAGATAAAGATAAATGAAGCTTATCCCTATATACATAACAAATATATATATATATATATATATATATATATATTTCAAAATTAATGTGTTATATTTAATAGTTCACAAGTATTTCTCAAGCATTGTTAAAATTTATTTGGTCATATAGCTTGTTTTAAAAATAATGTATTGTGTTCCAAAATCATTAAATAAATAGATTATAAATTTTATTGGTCTTAACATTATGCATTATCTAATCTTACTTGTGTGAAGGTTGCATAATTAAAATTTCTTACAAATTCATATATTTAATGCATACATTACATTCTGTAATATTAGAATGACATAAGTATTGTCCAAATTAAACAAGGTTGCATGACAACGTAGTCCCTATCAAGGAGGTTACAATGTAAATTGTGGAAAATGGGGTCGAATTGTAAATGATGGAAGTTTTCGGTGTAAAATGTATATCACGGAAATGTTGTGTGCAACATGTATATCACGGAACATGGGGCATAAAATTTTGTTAGCGATAAGGCGCGACCCCATGGAGCAAGGTAAATTGTGGAAAATGTGGTCGAATTGTAAATGATGGAAGTGTTCGGTGCAAAATGTATATCACGGAAATGTTGTTTGAAACATGTATATCACGGAAATGTTGTGTGAAACATGTATATCACGGAACATGGGGCATAAAATTTTGTTAGCGCTAAGGCGCGACCCCGCAGAGAGATAGGAAATTGTAGCAAAGATGTGGCAAGCAGTATGAAGCACATGTGGTATCCATGCAGTAAATGATGCTTGGCATGTAGAGAACCATTTATTTTTTGAAAGTATATAACAAAATACAATTTGTTCATAGTGGAAGAAACAATTTGGAAATTTAAATGCATTTGTCATATAGACTAGTGAAAGATAAAAATGTATGAGGACATAAATTTAAAAGGAGACAAGAAAACCATTTTATTTGAAATATGTCAAAAAATAAAAGTTTGTTACATACTACTGGAAATTTTGAAATATATAAAAAAATAAAAGCATATTACATATTAATGGAAATTTCAATGCGTTTGTCATATAGAATAGGATTGGGGCTCCCGTGGACCATAAGAGAAATATGTACAAGAAACAGGACTGTAGAAAGAAGATGGAGTGCAATACCTGAAAAAAAATAAAATTGAAAGGTATAAGTGTTTGGCTACACATTTCTATTTAAAAAAGTGGAATTACTGGGTTGATAAACAAAGCAGGATGCAATCAGTAGACTTACAGTGATGGTACATATGAGCCCTTTTTCTATTTTCTTGTGGCTGTCGTTTCATTGATGTCATCGACGACTGTTGGGATCCTGGCAACTGCATGTTTCCTTTCATCAGTGGCCTGCTTCAATTCCCTTTCGAGCCATTCTTCAATGTAGCTTCTCATTGGGGCGACATTGATCTCATTCTAGATTTTTCTGTTGAAAAGATAATTTTCTAATTCCCAGAAGTCGATAGAAAGATTACACAAAGCCTGATGAATTTCCTCATTCTTTACTAAATAGTCGACTAGCCACTCATCGATGTGAGCTTGATCATATTCAAGGATGTTGTAAAATTTTTCCAGAGACAATGCCTTAAACATATCAACCTGTTTATCGAACTCTTTCCTAGTTAAGGGAAAGGAGTTTGCGATTAAGTAAGGGTCTTGGAAGTCGTTTGTCTTTCTGACTAAGTTTATTCTTGACACCCTTGTGAATAATTTATCTTTCTTTGATATGGCTTGTTCACATGACTGAACAATGAGATGCAGGTTCTTCACTTTTTCTTTCCAGCATGCATTTAATTGACCAATCTGGTTTTTGGATGGAAGATCTTGTTGTCTTATTTTTGTTTCTGTCATATTGTTGACAATGGTGCCAAAAGGAAGGACCGTGTTTAAATATAAATTTTCTTCATCTTTTAACTCCGCCTGCAAATGTTCGAGCAAACTATGTGCCCTGGTTCCAAGGGAATTGATGGTTTGTGATGTTTTCCACGCCTTAGTAACCAACTCCATTCTTTTCTTGATATTATTCTCCACATATCCTCTATAGGATGCGAGGAGGCTGGAGGATCCTTTTAAGTTGCCTGCAAGGGTGGCAAGCATGGATATTTCCAAAGGATTGACAAGCAATGACATAGAAATCAAATCCTCTTCTAATTCCTTGACTTGGTCCTTCAGTTTGGCATCCTCGGCCTCAATGCCTCCAATGGAATCATGAAGTGCATCTACGCTCGCCATGTGAAGTTGACAGATTTGGGACGATCGTATGTTGACAAGGTCAACCTCTGAACGAGATTTTCCTTTCTTATTTTTTACATCTTTTTTCTCAATTATCAATTTTTTGGACTTGCTGTCAAAAAAAACGCTCTAGAACATGAAGGATTCATCTTTGTCAAAATTTTCGGTATCGGGTATGTATATTGGATGACTATGCTAGATGGTGTCTCTGAGCTGATCAAGGTAGCGGAGCATGCTATCCAGATCAGTGTCAAGTTCCATGTTCTCACTCTGAATTTCCATCTCTTCCGCATGTCCCATATTTTTGTTTCTCTTCTTGTCTACTAGAAGCTTGGGAGAAATATTAGTTTTAGAGTGAGGAGGGTCATTATCTCCTCCTCCATTTGAATAACTCTGAGTTTCTTTGTTGTTGTGGTAGGCCATTGGAGTGATGCTCTGGGATGTCGTACTTTTTGGAGTGATATTGACCGATTAAACACTCTTGTCACTGAGGCCTTTTCCCTGTTGTTTGTACAATTTAGTGCAACTTTGCACTGTGTCTAGTTTGTCGGCATCAAAAGCAATAGCGTTTCCACCGGTGTCTCTATTTTCAGGCAGGTGTTTTTTGAAAAAACAATCGCTAAGTCCAAGTGTTTGTAAATGTTGTCGAAAAATATTATTGGGGTTGAACCCTCTTATGATTTCATCATATCTCAGGTTGAAGTTGCTATAATGTGTTGCGAATTCATCAATTTTGTTGACGTTTTTTAACACGAACTCCCCTACTTTCCAAGGCAAAGGAATGAACCTTTTTGTTCTCTTCTTTTGCAATAAATGCAACTAATAGTTGTATTGTCGTGCTAATTATGCAACAAACATTCTATCTGTAATGTGACATGGAAGGAGAGAAGGTTTTTCCATGGAGCCAAAAATTCTTATCATAGTGTAATTATCCAAATGTTCAAGTGTCCCCTTCCTGTCCAAAAAACTAGTTGCATGTTCAGATATGTGGGGAGCATCTTTTCCTAACAAAAAAACTTTGAAAACAAACATGAATCCATTAAAAACCTCATAAAAACAGTGTGAAGCCTTGTGTTTCCATAAGGCCTGGTACCAGAACGTTACTGGGTCAAATTCCCAGTTGACATTCTTGGATAGAGACAGTTCTGGAAACCGACAGCAATGTGCTATCACAAAAACTAGGTAGGACGACATATAAAATTTCTTTTCCCTTTTGAAGCTTGACAATTGGGAACAATTTTCATGGGAAATTAACTTGCCCCAATAAAAAATGGCTTGTTATTTGACTGTGAAATACAAAATATAAAGAGCCATCCGGGAAACAGTTGTTGTGGACTCCTTTCCCGTTATTCTTGTAAACAACCAGGAAATTTCGCAGAATGGATTTCTAAATGAAATAACATGTCAGATTGTGATATCTTCAGGAACTAGAATCGGGTCTTCCAATAAATGGGGTAAGAGGTCCAACCCATTATTATGCTTTGCTAGGAAATTTTTGCAATCTTCTCCTCTAAACGTCAATGTTGGTTCCGACAATCTTAACATCTGGCGGAAGACCTGAGGTGACAAAGAAACAGAAGAACGGTCCTCCAGTGGAATAATTCTTTTGTCTAAAATAAATTTATCGGTGCACCAAGAGACCAAGTCCTTACAGTCAAAAGCCTCATGGACACAACCTGCATGAGCAATCCTAGAGGTCCAAATTACTCGGTTCTCTGCGACAGAGGTTGAGTAATAAGAATATGCCCTGGACCACTAGAAGTTCTGGTCATCACACCCAAAAATGTTCACTGTATCTCCACAGAATGGATGTCAAGATGATTCCATAGGTTTATGAGAACATTGGTTTGCTCCAAATGATGGTTGAAATGAACACTTAGAGCCGATAATGTAACTCTCCACTAAATATTGGTTAAATGCTTATGAATGGGAAAGCTCCTTGAGCCTTTCGTTGATTAATGACAATCTATATGGGTGGTGCATGATGAACTATTAGCAGTAAAGCTTACTTATTGCATATTTAGAAATGTGAAGGTGGTGGGTATGACGAAGAAAATTTAAGGATTGGAGATTTTGTGAACGTGCCAAGGCGATGATGTGCGAATGAAATTTCATGATTTTGAAATCAACACTCGAAAGGGATAATATAACCCCTCGTGAATCTTGGTTTAATGTGCATTAATATGAGATCTCCTCGAGCCTTTCGCCCATCAATGACAATCTATACGGTTCCTACATGATGAGTTGTTAGAATTAAATGTCAGTAATTTCATATTTAGAAACAATATATGTATGTATATATATATATATATATATATATATATATATAATATTTTGTTATAGACAAGTGAGAAGGCCACAAAGACAGGGGAGAGAAAGGAATGAATGGAAAGGTCTGAAAATCGGTCGAACAGGATTCAAAATAGGGTTACAGGGATACTCAGGAGAGGCGAGTGTTCCATGGTCAAATTTTATGCATCGAAATATTTTACTACAAAACGTGTAAAATGGAAGAGAGCATGATGGGGCAGTTCAACGTCCAGTTTGTATATTTGAGGAATTCCGGGAAAGTGGCTAAGTATGGAATAGGGAAACGGTCGGGCTGACTTGTTCTTGGAAACAAGGATTGAAGTTTTTGTGAATGGACCAACCCGACGATGTGCAAATGACATTTTATATGTTTGAAATTAACGCTTTCTAATTGCATGCCTAGAAATAATCTTATATATAATTGGTAATTGCTAATTGCAAAAAGGTGTGGGCACAGAAAACAACGATGAGAAACTAAATATTTCTTGAACCCACCAAACCGATGATCTATGAAATAAATTTGAAGAAATGGAGAAGTGTGGAAAGCGGACAAATGGGCTTCAAAATGGGCTGACGATAGTTCCACAGACGACATGAGGACTCGACGATTAAATTGTATTTCTTGGAAGTTTTTCAGTGCAAAATGTATACCATGGAAGAAGGCATGATAGGTAGATCGTAATACGGAATATGGTATGATTTGAGTCCATTTGTAAATTTGTATATTGTGGAAGTGACAGTACTGTTCCCAGGTCATGGAAAAATAGAAGTCCAATCTAGAACCCACCTACCGAGAATCTGTGGTCGGAGAAGTGTCTGGGTATGGAATGGGGAAGTGGTCGTTCGGTGTCGCAATATAAGATAACGAGTGAAAACATGAACCCTCAAGTCCACCCACGCACACAGCCAAACATTTTCAAAAAAATGAATAAGTGACGAGAAAGATAAAGTTCAGAGAAAAGAGAAATGGATATTTGGCTAAGTATAGAAGACAGAAAAGAAGGGTCAATATATTCACATCTGTAACAGATATCCCATTTTCCTGCCAAGATATATACTTGGAAAGAAGTGCGAAGGTGGCGGGCACAGAAAACAATGAATAGGAATACGATCCACGAGTTTACTTGGTTCTTGGTTGTATGTTTCGTTTTTCAATTTGTATATCGCGAAACTCCTAGTCATTTTTTTAGCCAGTCAACCTACAAGTCCATCTATCAATTTGTATAGTGTGGAACTCTGGGTGATGTTTGTAGGACAAAAAACTATAGAGTAAATGCTTTGCCCTTTAATATAGCTTTTGTGACGCAAATGTAGTATGTGGCTCGTTTTATCACTTTTCCATCCATAAACAATGGCAATCTTGATCCAGTGTGTCAATTTGTATATCGCAGAGCTTCAGATGCTATTTGGAGGTCATGGAAAAATAGAAGTGCAATGTTGAGCCAGCCAGCACACAAGTCTTCCTGTCAATTTTTATATCGCGAAAACCTGGGTGCTACTTGTAGGACACAGAACAATAGAGGGCCAATTTAGAGAAAGGGGAAGCGCTCAGTCGAAACGTGTGAATCTGCCAACCCACGCAGCAACGCATTCTCAAAAAAAAAATGATTAAGTAACCAGGAAGAGAAACTGCAAGGGATAAAAGAGTGGGAAAATAGAAAGTCGGAGGGTTGTTTTCATAAGCGCGAATTGGTTTCAAACAAGCCCCATTGTTGCAAAACCATCATTTTCTACTAATTGTCAACAAATTCTTTGTTGAAGATTAGATTTTATTGCAACATGTAGGTGTAAGTATGTTCTTGATACATTCTTCCATGACTGTAACAAATTAACTTAAGTATTAAACTTCATTTTCTACTAATTGGCAGCAAATGCTTTGTTGAAGATTAGATTTTATTGGAACGCGTGGGTGTAAGTGTGTTCTTGATACATTATTCCATGACTGTAAAATATTAACTTAAGTATTAAACTTCATGCATTATGGGTTGTTAGCATTAAAACTTAATAATTGCATGTCTAGAAACAAGAATGACAATTTTGTTGCAACATTGTACTTTGGTATGGCTATGTTCTATCTGCATTAGGAATAGAATTGAATGTTAGTTTGAAACTGTGTGTAATCCATTTTTTGTTTGCATAAAATCCTGGTGGATTGACACAATACATTGTCATATCGAAGAACTACAAGACCACTGAACCATGCCAATGAGAATAGATGTGAAGCAGCAATGAAGACTCAAATGAATTTTTTTTTAATAGCAAATCCATTTAAAAAAAAAACACTGAGTATTGTACATCTATCCTTAGAAATTGGACCCAGTTCTTTGGGCCAAAGCATTGAACATATCTGCCACAAACACAGGCACGTGATGCATAGTATGCAGGATCATTGTAGTTTTATCCTCGATGAATCATCCTGTGGTAAAATTGATAGTTTTCAGAAGCTTCCTGTGAGGAAGAAGACGAAAAATGTTGCAAGGCAAATGGAATATCCCTTAACTGAAAGTTAGGACACAACTAGAAACCACCTTTGCACAGTTGAAAAAACTCTAGGGACACAGGTTGCATGTGCAATTTCAGAGGCCCAAATTAGTCCATTCTGGGTGGAAGGAGATGACTAGTAGAAATATGCCTTGCACCGGTGAGAGTTCTGGTCCTAATTCTCGAAGATGTTAATTGTATATCCAAAGAGCAGGACTGTAGTCTCGCAAGTGAATAATTTTTTGGCTTGAAATATATCTCTGGGAGAATCAACATATCATTTATTTACAGTGAATGTCTTCCGCCCAGAATGGACTAATTTGGACCTCTGGAATTCCTACTTTCAATATGCAAAGCGGATATTGCGTTCAACGTCAGTTTCTTTTCTGAAACTCCTTTTGGTGTTTTTAGGACCATGATCACTGAGCCGGGAAGTTACGCCCGTTATGGTTGATTTCAATTTGGGCACAGGAGTTGGAATAGTCTTTGCATTTCCATCATCCATTGTCGTATCATCGCCCATCAAATCATCTTCTTCTTGCTTGGAATCCATGACATCAACCTCTGTGCCAGCCATCAATGCAATTGGGCATGTTCTCTGAGCAGGTAGGGTTGACTTGGAAATTTTTGGCTTGAAATATATATCTCGGTGTACCAAGGGATCATCTCCTTTTTTTCTCTTGGGAAGAGGGAGATGAGTAGTAAGAATATGCCCTGGAATAGTGGAACCTCTGGCCATTATGCTCGAATGGGTTTACTGTATCTGGACAGAACTGCTGCTACAAGTTAACGAGAATTTATGTTTTCTCCAGATGATGTTTGAAATGAAAATTGGGGAGGGATAATATAACCCTCTGCAAATTATGGTTTAATGCGTATCAATGGAATATCTGCTCGAGACTTTCGTTGATCAATGACAATCTCCAGGGTTTGTGCATAAATTTTTGTTACCATTAAAGCTCACTAATTTCATATTTAGAAAAAAGTGCGAAGGTCGTGGTAATGGCGAAGATAGATTAAGAATTAGAGATTTCTTAAAGGAGCTAACCCATCGACGCACGGAACAGATTGCATCATGTTTGAAATGAATCTTGGAAAGGATAACAATCTTCTTCACAAATCTTGGTTTAATTCGTAGTAATGACAAATCTTATTCGGCCTTCCAGACATTAATGACAATCTTAACGGTTCTTGCAGGATGAACTACTAACATTAAAGCTTAATTATTGCATATCTGAAAATAAGTATGAAGGTAGTGATGATGGTGAATTGCGACCAAGCATTGTACATTTCATCCACCCGCCAATCTGTGAAATAGATTCCAAGAAATGCCCAAGTATGGAAAGCGATCGGGCGGGTTACAAAAAAAAAGGGGTAGAAGATATACCCAGGAGACGTGAGGGGTCGATGGTCATATTGCATCTCAGTGACAGATATCAACCGTCAATTTTTATGTTGCGGAATTTTAGGTGTTGTTTGTGCGTAGGGGAACAACGAAAGTGCAATGTCGAGAGGGAAATTTGTATATTGTTGAACTTCGGGTTCTGTATATAAAAGCATGAGACATTCGAAAAAAGAATCAATTAAATAGAAAGTGAAATCTTACGAGATGAAGGGGAATTTGTTTTCTAATTTGGAAATCGCGGAAGTCTAGGTGCTAGTTGTAGGCAACGGAACAATGGAAATGCAATGTTAAACCCGCCTATGCAGGAACCCACGGTTCAAAAATTTTGTTCAATATGAAACAGGGAAGGAGTCAGTCGGGCTGGTGATATAAAAGTAACAATGGAAATATGAAGATGCACCTAGATATTTTCGGAAGCAGGAATTGGTCTTAATAGTAACTATGGAGTGCATTAAACATGTCAACAGGTTCTTCAATCAAGGAATAGAAACAACGAGTGATGTTTATAGTTTCCAAGATCTGTTTGTATAAGAGAAGCATCGAAAAGTTATGAGAAAATCATTTTTTGGATGTTTTAAGTAAAGTTTTTGTACTTTTAGCTTCACCGCAAGTATAACAACGATGAATTTTAATTTTAATGTCTTCTCATTCATATGATTATTCCATTAGACTTCAGATAGTATATATCCTTTTATTTCGATTTGTTTGTTAATTTGTGGATCACAGAAGTCAGGGTGTTGTTTGCAGGCGACGAAACAATGGAAATGCAATATTGAACCCGCCTATCCGGTAACTCGCCTATTCGAAAAATCGAGAGCCAAAAATTTTGTACAATATGAAATGGGGAAGCGGTCAGTCGGGCTAGTTATATAAAAGTAAGTGAAATCTGAAGACGTGAATTCACCAACTTTCGCACCTAGAATTTTTGTGAAAAATGAGTAATACATACTAAATATGTACTATAAAGTATGAACATGAGATTTTATAGAGCATGTACGGATCCCACATTCCATACTTAGCCACTTTTTGGATCGCGGGTTCTCGGGCTGGCGGGCTCAAAATTGTGCCTCTATTGTTCTGTGGCCTACAAATAGCACCCATAATTCTGCGATATGCAAATTGACAAGCGGACCTGTGGGTTGGTTGGGTCAACATTGCACTCCTATGTTTTCATGTCATACAAACAACACTCGGAGTTCCGCAATATACAAATTGATAGACGGACTCCAGGGCTAGCAACCTCAAGATTGTGATTGTTTACAAATGGTAATCCCTATCAACTATCTAACATTATCTAAAAACATTATTTTCAATACTAAATTATTAATATTAAATATTGATATTTTACAATTTCATTAGACAAAAAAGTTTGTACAATATGAAACGAAGAAGCGGTCGGTCAGGCTGGTGATATAAAAGTAAGTGAAATTTGAAGACTTGAATCCGCCAACTTCTACACCTAGAAATTTTCTGAAAAACGAGTAATATGTACTAAATATGTACTATAAAGTATGGACATGAGATTTTATAGAGCATGTACGGATCCCACATTCCATACTTAGCCACTTTTTGGAATGCGGGTTCTCAAGTTAGCGGGCTCAAAATTGGGCCTCTATTGTTTTGTGGCCTACAAATAGCACCCAGAATTCTGTGATACAAAAATTGACAAACGGACCTATGGGCTAGCTGGCTCAACATTGCACTCCTATTGTTTTGTGTCCTCCAAAAACACTCGGAGTTCCGCGATATACAATTTGACAAACAGACTCCAGGGTTGTCGGCCTCAAGATTGTGATTATTTACGGATGGTAATTCCTATCAACTATCTAACATTATCTAAAAACATTATTTTCAATGCTAAATTGTTAATATTAAATATTGATATTGTACTATTTAATTAGACAAAAAAAATTGTACAATATGAGACAGGGAAGTGGTCGATCAGGCTGGTGATATAAAAGTAACTGAAATATGAAGACGTGAATCCGCCAACTTCCACACCAAGAAATTTTTCAAAAAAAACAAGTAATACATACTTAATATGTACTTTTATAAAGTATGGACATGAGATTTTATAGAGCATGAACGGATCTCGCATTCCATACTTAGCCACTTTTTGGATCGCGGGTTCTCGGTTGTCGGGCTCCAAATTGGGCTTCTATTGTTCCGTGTCCTACAAATAGCACCCAGGAGTTCCGCGATATACAAATTGATAGGCGGACTTGCGGGCTGGCTGGTTCAACATTTCACTTCTATTGTTTCATGTCCTCCAAACAACATTCGAAGTTCCACGATATACAAATTGACAGACGGACTCCAGGGTTGGAGGTCTCAAGATTGCGATTGGTCACAGATGGTGATCCCTATCAACTGTCTAACACTACCCAAAAACATTATTTTCAATACTAAAATATTAATATTAAATATTGATATTGTACAATTTAATTACATAGAATTATTAAAGGATGTTAAATATCTTATTTAAAAGAAAAACCCATGTATTCGGAAACTTGCATTCCAAAAATTTTGTATAATATGAAACGAGGAAGAGTTCATTCAGGCTGGTGATATAAAAGTGGGTGGAAATCTGAACATGTGTATCTGCCAAGTTCCACACCTAGAAATTTTCCAACAAACGAATAATACATACTAAATATGTACTTTTATAAAGTATGGGCATGAGATTTTATAGAGCATGTATGGATCCCTCATTCCTTACCTAGCCACTTTTTGGATCGCGGGTTCTCGGGCTAGCAGGCTCAAAATTGGGCCTCTGTTGTTCTGTGCCCTACAAATAGCACCCAGAGTTCCATGATATACAAATTGACAAGCGGAATTGCGGGCTATTTGAATTTTAAGGGCCTCGTGTTGATATGATAGCACAATTGGACTTCGACTAGTTTATATTTGTTTATTACAATATGAAACGGGGAAGTGGTCGGTCGGGTTGGTGATATAAAAGTAAGTGAAATCTGAAGACGTGAATCCACCAACTTTCGCACCTAGAAATTTTTCGGAAAACGAGTAATACATACTAAGTATGTACTCTTATAAAGTATGGACATTAGATTTTTATAGAGCATGTATGGATCCCACATTCCATACTTGGCCACTTTTTGGATCACGAGTTTTTGGTTTGGCGGGCTCAAAATTGGGCCTTTATTTCTCCATTTCCTACAAATAGCACCCAGAGTTCCGCGATATACAAATTTACAGGCGAACTAACTGGCTCAACATTGCACTTCTATTCTTCCATGTCTTCCAAACAACACTCGGAGGAAACGAGTAATACATACTAAATATGTACTTTTATAAACTATGGACATGAGATTTTATAGAGCATGTACAGATCCCTCGTTCCATACTTAGCCACTTTTTGGATCTCGGGTTCTCAGACTGGCGGGCTCAAACTTGGGCCTCTATTGTTCTGATCCCTACAAATAACACCCAGAGATCCGTGATATACAAATTGACAAGTGGACTTGTGCGTTGGCTGGCTCAACATTGCACTTCTATTGTTCTGTTTCCTCCAAGCAACAGTTGTACTTCTGCGATATACAAATTGACAGATAGACTCCATGACTGGAGGGCTCAAGATTGCCATTGTTTACGGATGGTCATCTCTATCAACTATCAAACATTATCAAAAAACATGATTTTCAAATACTAAATTATTAATATTAGATATTGATATTGTACAATTTAATTACATAAATTATCAATATTGAACCCTCCTATCCGGTAACTCGCCTATTCGGAAAATCGAGATCCAAAAATTTTGTACAATATGAAATGGGGAAGCGGTTAGTCGGGATGGTGATATAAAAGTAAGTGAAATCTGAAGGCATGAATCCACCAACTTCCGTACCTAGAAATTTTCTGAAAAATGAGTAATACATACTAAATATGTACTATAAAGTATGGACATGAGATTTTATAGAGCATGTATGGATCCCGCATTCCATACTTCGCTAATTTTTGGATCGTGGGTTCTCGGGCTGGTGGGCTCAAAATTGGGCCTCTATTGTTCCGCGATATACAAATTGACAAGCAAACCTGCGAGCTAGGTGGCTCAACATTGCATTTCTATTGTTCTGTGTCCTCCAAACAACACTCGTAGTTCTGCGATATACAAATTGACAGACGAACTCCAGGGATGACGGGCTGAAGATTGCGATTGTTTACAGATGGTAATCCCTATCAACTATCTAACATTATCTAAAAACATTATTTTCAGTACTAAATTATTGATATTAAATATTGATATTGTATAATTTAATTAGACAAAAAAGTTTGCACAATTTGAAACATGGAAGCAGTCGGTCGGGCTGGTGATATAAAAGTAAGTGAAAATCTAAACACATGCATCCACCAATTTCCACACCTAGAAATTTTCTGAGAAACGAGTAATACATACTAAATATGTACTTCTATAAAGTATGGACATGAGATTTTATAGAGCATGTACGGATCCCTCATTCCACACTTAGCCACTTTTTGGATTGCAGGTTCTCAGGATGACCAGCTCAAAATTGAGCCCCTATTATTCTGTGCCCTACAAATAGCACCCAGAGTTTCGCGATATATAAATTGACAAGTGGAATTGCAGGTTGTCTGTCTCAACATTGCACTTCTATTGTCCCATGTCCTCCAAACAACACTCGGAGTTCCGTGATATACAAATTGACAGACGAACTCTAGGACTGGCGGGCTCAAGATTGCGATTGTTTACGGATGGTCATCCTATCTAACATTATCTAAAAACATTATTTTCAAATACTAATATATTAATATTAAATATTGATATTGTACAATTTAATTACATAAAATTATCAAAGGATGTTAAATCGCTTATTTTAAAAAAATTGAAGGAAACAAAACAATTTTTTTTAAAATTCTATCACCGCAAGCATAACAACAACCAATTTGAATTTTAAGGGCCTTTTGTTGATATGATGGCACAATTGGAATTTTCACAATATATATTCGTTGATTTCAAATTATTCTCGGAGATTAATTTTACCAAGTTCATCGATCAAGGAAAAATGCTAAAACAAGTCACATACTACATTTGTGTCACAGTGCCATACAAATTATCAAGTGGATTTGCGAGCTAGCTGGCTAAAAAAAATTGCAATTGTATTGTTCTGTGTCCTCCAAACAACACTTGGACTTCCGCAATATACAAATTGACAAACGAACCATACAACCAAGAACCAACTAAACTCCAAACAGGCCGCAAGCAAGTTCCCACAAGGTTCCATAGAGTAGGACGCATCGAACTTTGCATCAAACAATTTGATATACAAAGAAAAGACATCGCGACATTCGTTTTCTCTTACATCTGGTATATGTTCCCAGTAGAAAATAACTGGGGCCATGGGATATATGGGGTTTGCTGCCATGCTTCTCATTTTTGGACCAAACCATCTTATGCACATGCAATATCAAGTACTCGAGTCCGACGAACATTCATCTGGATGTTGAAGAAATATTACAGAGACACATGAGATATTTTGGTTTCCTGCCAAAGTTTGATATGTTTTTTTTTTCCTTCTTTAGCCAATATGAAAAATTGCATTGTCCTCATTTAAGGTAAATTTTTTGTGTATATGAGAGTCGTGAAACATGTAGACACTGCTTTCCTTTTTCTGTAGATATGTTTCATACAAAAATTATGCCAACCTAGGAAGCACATTTTGTAACATAGGCTGCCTAACTGTACAATGCACAATTGTGTTTCCCACAGTTCGGATGGAAGAATTGAGGCAATGTCCATATATATATGGACATTTGTCACTGCATCATAGACAATCAATCCTATCTTCACTTATCTAAGTGGAGGCAGAAGGAAGAGAGTTCCATTTCATACATATAGGTTCAAAGGGGATCGAGTATGCATTCGCTGCAACCAAAACACCTTCAAACTGGGAACGTGAGCATAGGAATTAATACATTGAACAATATAATACACAAGTGCACCCGCCCTCCCTTTAAAAAAAAAAAAAACCGCATAAATTTGGTGAAGACTATTTTTATAAGAAAAGTGAGGATTATTTTGTGGATGTATATGCACAATAGTTGTAGAGCTAGCTATCTTCTTCAGATCCTGTACTATATCTCTTTGTAACTTTGTTACAAACATTGTCTGGTTTGTGTGAAATACCCTTTCTCTAACATTCCTTTTCTTCATTATATTTTTGAAGAGCATAAGTGGAAACTGCCCTTTATTCAATTGTTGTTCCATTGAAGAAAACAAATTTGAATAGGTATCGAACAATTGCAGTTGCAACATGGAACAATGCAATATTTTTGTAACTTACCCGAGATACATGAACATGTGAAAGTAAAGGACAAAACTGTATATGGAAAGCGGTACCATTGCCTTGTCATTGTCCAACTCTCCATCCTTTATATGGAGAATGTGTTGTGAGCCAAGTTTTCTCACCAGTGTGACAGTTGCGCCAATGGTTCCAATTGGGTAAATATCACTACTCTGTGCAAGCTAGTTGATAGTCACGTCCAGGATGAAATGATATTATGAAAAAACAGCGAGAGTTGTTTCCACAATACTTGTTTTTTTGAGAGAAATAATTCGATCACAATCACCACGGTCATATACTATTTTGGGCAATATATTAAAATTTTTAATGGATATCCCATTACTGAGCAATATCTTTTCTGCATGTTTCTGGAAAATTTGTGTAGGAATAGTCAGTGTCACTGTGATCATGGCCTCCTTGTCTATCATGTCAGAACACATAATGGATCTAGTTTTGTTTTCCTTTTCAAAGTATGTTCTCTAGATGACCATTATGTCCCCAACGAACACTTGTCTAGTTCGATGGTTTTTCAAACCCTCTATTGATAGTACTTTGGGTGTTACAACTCTAGACCTGGTGACAATTTTTGAACAGGAAAACTAAAGTGAATGGTCGTGTGATTTTTTTTT
Organism: Picea glauca; assembly: GCA_000966675.3. NCBI lineage: Eukaryota > Viridiplantae > Streptophyta > Pinopsida > Pinales > Pinaceae > Picea > Picea glauca. The sequence goes on from JZKD02S0381480.1 coordinate 219,323, forward strand.
TTTGTATTCTTCTTTCACTGGAATAAATCTACAAGTACACGCATAGCTTCGATGAACTATGGAGCCATATTTTTGCAACCACACCTCTTATTCTGTGGAGCCTGCACTATGTTCAACTTCTCGCTTGTACTTGTTGATACTTCTTGTGAACTACAAACCATGTATTGCAGATGACATCAACATATTCACCATGCCATAGATGAATAAATAGACAAGGAGATTTTCTTGGTAAACATACTAAGAGCAGAGCATATGCATATTTACCTTTGGCCTTGTCAGTTTTCTGATGTCTGGGATGACTGACTGCTCATGGCCATGTCACTAGTCCAACGTTTTTTGATGCGAGCATGTGTAGATGAACATTAGGACTAAACAAGCATATGAATTGTATAATGTCGATGAGAAGGACTAAACAAGCGTAAAATTGTATGCATCTTATTTTTTAGACTGGAAAAATGTGTAACAGTAAATAGGGCGTAAGGGCGGGGCACCACGACCAATTTGTATATCGCGGACCCTGAAATCCAGGGGAGAAATCTTGAACCCGCTAGCCTGGCACCCACAATCGACAAAGTGGGTAAGTATGGAATAAGGTAGAAGTGTGACCATAGATTTGAAATCGTTAGTCCACCAACTGGCGCACCAAGGAATTTTCGAACAGACAACTAAGTAGATCAATTAGAAAACAAAAGGGATAATAGAAAATGGAAAAAGTAGAAATAGGGAGGGCAGAAAGGCCCATTGCTTCCAATCCATCGTTTTCTAATCTAATATTAAATTCCCCCACCCGGTTTGTATATTTAATTTACCAACAGAGTTGGTATACCTTTTCAAAGATTGTACCACAAAACCCTCTATTGTTGCACAAAACAATTCATCTTCCTGTCCAACCAACCTGTTTCTTCCAAGGTAGCAACGTCGAATATGCAATGGACATGAAGGCAAGTTAGTATGAATAAAAACATGTAAAATAAAGAGAAACAGGTCTATTTATCTCAATGTAACAACAAACAGAATACGATTGACATGAGAATACACAAAAATATATTATAGTTGAAGGAAGAAAAGAAAAAAATAAAAATTTAAAAGGTGCAAAGTAGCAGAACAAGCACACCAAATATACAGATAGTAAATGAAAAAATTAACACTGGAATATGAAATAAGAGTACATGTATTCACTTCTATAATTCCTCGTCTACATTCTCACCAAAGAGTCCATTGTCCTCTCCAACCATTATGTCTGTTTAAATGTAGCAATGCAGCAAAAATACAAAGGACATGAAGTAGGTTAGTATGCAGGAAGACATGTAATGAAGATAAGTTATTATGTAGGAAGGTACGCAACATCTACATACAAAAAACTAGGTGAACACATATACAGACAATAAATGAAATACAATACAACACAATATGAAATAACATTACAAGCATGCATCTTTCTATCTCTTCTTCAACCGATGCAGTCAAGACTCCTTCGTTTTCTCCAGCTATTCTGTTTGTTTGAATGTGGGAATGCACAAAATTCAATGAACATGAATGGAAGATGGTATGCACCAGAGAACAAGTAATATGTACATATAGTAAAAGAGACTCAACGAATAGTTTAAAATATTGGCAAAAACACGAACCTTTGTGCTTCTCCATCCATAGTTGTAAATATGCAATTTTTTTTCCTGCCCAAAATATATTGCAAGCCACAAAATATTACGAAATTGCATGGCCGTAGCTAAACGATTTATGGTTTTCCGTAGAAAAGTATCTAGATATGCTTCCACCGATAGAAATACATGTTCTTTATCCTCTACACATACTGTTGTGCCCACGATACAAGATTTTGGTTTCCCATGGCAAACCACCCAGATATGCTTCCAGACATGGAAATATAATTTTGCAGAATCTTTGTTGTACATATCATATCTCAAGTACAAGACAAATTGTATCGTGGGAAAACCCGATTGTGTAGAGGAAATAGAACATGTATTGTCATATGGGAACATTTCACCATAGATGGTTTATAAATGCAGCCTACATATGTATTATTCTAACAAAAAAACAACGGTTATTGCAATTTCACATGTACTTCTCGAACTATTTTTCATGCAACTATTTTATTTCATGTGAACACTGAAGCACAAGAAAAATATCACAGCAGAACAGATATCAACCTCGCCAGATAGGGAAAATAACACAAGTGCATGTCGACTTGTGGGTGTAAGGGATGAACACCATAAAGCGCCCAAAAAACAATAATAATCCAAAAAAAATAAATGGCTCCAACTACCAGCGCAAGACCCCAACACTGCAAAGCCGAATCAAACAAAAGAAAACAACAAGCACCAAACTAGCGAGAAAGCACGAACAAGCCCAGCTGCATCCCCAGGTCCCCAAAGTGTAAACTTGAGCCAAACAAACACAACTAGCAATCGAAGAACCAACGAACCAGTGAACAAGCAACAACCATCCAACCAGTAAACAAAATTTGTATCTCCAATGATTACTAAATTGCAACTGAATCACAGCAGGAACCTGAAACATATGACGAGAATGCTAGTAGAAATAATCAAACATTCTTACTTGCAAACTGCAAACACTGAACAACAAACAAGGAATAGAAAATGAAACTATGGCATGGAAACTTAATCTGAAACAATGAAAGGTAGAAGCGCGGGTCGAATTGTGAAGCAAGCAACAACAACAAGCAACAAATGATGAACCAATGAAGAAGAAGCACCCACCGAACCAATAAGCAATGTATGTAGCTTCAATGATGATGAAATTGCATTGCAAGGCTAGAATAAGGATGAACGATACAATTCATATTCAACTGGAGATGGACAACAATATTGTGCAAAAGCACTGCAACATTGTATGGAAAATTTCGAGAAAAAATGTACTCCGACAAGCGTATTTAGATAAACATTTAAGATTGGTAGGTTGTCTAAGGACCTCGCAGAATGCACAACTTTAAGTTGTCGGGCCTGTTGGAGGACCTCATGTCATGTAAACATTTAAGTTATCAAGCCTATTCAAGCACCTCAAAAAAAGTGTCAATGCAATATACCAGAGATAAAAAGTATGCAGAACAGAAATAAAATGATAGAAATGGCAGAATAACAGTAATATATCTAGCATAATCTCCACAATAACACATAAATGATATAAGAAAAACAACAGAAATAGCACTTTGATTCAGAAAGCAATGTTCATGGGCCTCTTCGAGGGGGAAACCTCCAGTCAAACAATGCTCTATTACAATAATCTTCAAGCTAGGGTTTTCATACCCTCGACCCCTATTTATACTAAATATATCTATCAAGAGAAGCATCTAGAGGAAGATCCTTCTAGAAGAGAAAGCTTCTATTAGGTCGTCTTACATCTGCCTTATTCTATTTTATTGAAAGGCCTTATTAATATTGACCTTTATTACATCCGAATATATTGATCTACCTATGTGCGGGTTAGGACCCTAACATGTTCGCCCCCTTAAAAACAACCTTGTCCTCAAGGCTTGAGATGTGGGAACTGCTGCAGAATGGTAGCTAGTTGTCAAGTGGCATCTGCTAGAGTTGTATCTTTCCACTGGATGAGAACTTCCTTGATGGTTCGCTAACGCAGGCGATGCTCACGCTGGTCCAAAATTACTTCTAGCTATAGCCAAATGGATCCTTCTTCCGCTAACATGGGAAGGTTGGTTTGAATTTGGCACTAAGTTCCAATCACCTTCTTTAAGCATGAAACATGAAAAACATGATGTAGCTTCGACTGACTGGGGAGAGCTAACTGATAGGCTACTTGTCCCACACGCTTGAGAACTATATAAGGACCATAAAAGTTGGGCATTATCTTTTGACAATGCTTGGCCTTGGGGGAAGTTTACTTGTATGGTTGCAGTTGCAGAAACACCTGATCCCCTTCTGGAAATTGATGTTCAAAGAGACCTTGATCTTCTTGTTACTTCATGCGATTTTGTGCCATGACCAAGTTCTCTTTAAGGGTATGAATAATATCCTCTCGAACTGTAAGTGTTTGGTCAACCTCCTAGACCTTCGAGGTACCCGGTAAGTATGAGAGAACTAACGGTGGCTTCTGTCCATATACCGCTTCAAAAGGAGTCATGCGTGTAGCTATATGGTAGGAAGTGTTGTACCACCATTCAACTAGGGGTAACCATTGAGCCCACTGATTTTTCTTTTCAAAGGAAAAACACCTTAGATATGTTTCCAAACACTTGTTTACAACTTATGTTTGACCATCAGTCTAGGGATGATAAGTTGTGCTTAGATGTGATTGGGTTCCTTGTAGCTTAAACAGTTCTTGCCAAAAATTGCTTGTGAAAGTTGGGTCACGATCAGAAACAATAGAGTGCAACATGCCATGAAGCTTAAAGACATGGTCCATGAAAATTTGATCCATCGTGGATGCAGTAAATGGGTGTTGAAGAGAACAGAAATGAGCATACTTGGAAAGGTGATCCACAACAACCATTATGATGGATTTATTTATCGATTTGGGTAAGCCGGTAATAAAGTCCATAGAGATATCCTTCCAAATAGTAGGTGGAATCAGAAGCAGTTGTAGTGTGCCCGGAGATTTGACTGTTTCTCCCTTGTTGCATTGACACACCTCACATTCAGTGACAAAATTATGGATGTCCTGTTTCATACTATCCTAGAAAAAAGAACGTTTGACCCTGTCATAGGTTTTGGTGAACCCGAAGTGCCCTGCTATGGGTGTAGCATGAAGCTCAGAAAGTACCGTGGATTTAATCTTTGATTGTTTACTTAAATACAAATGGCCTTTGTATCGAATCTCATCCTGGATCCAAGAGTACCCTGGGGGAGGTGGAGCATTGGTCTGCAATTGCTGGATCAAATGTGAACTTTTGGGATCTTGTAGTCATTCCTGGTGCACAGCTTGGAGCCAATATGGTACAATGAAGGAAAGAGAAAAAAGGGATCCTTTTTCTTCATATTTTTGGGACAGTGCATCTGCCACAACATTGTATTTTCCCTTCTTGTAAATTATCTCATAATCATATCCAAAGAGCTTAGTCACCCATTTTTGTTGCTCTAGGGAGGAAATGTGTTGTTCTAGAAAGTACTTGAGGCTTTGATGGTCTGTCTTAATTTGGAAATGTTTCCCAAAGAGATAAAGCCGCCACAGATCAACGACATATAGAATAGCTAACATTTCCTTTTCATGGATGGTTTTTCCCAGATTCATGTCAGATAGTTGCATGCTGGTGAATGCCAAAGGTCGACCCTCTTGCATAAAGACAACATAGATTCCTTTCCCTGAGGCATCGCATTCCAACACAAAGGTCTTTGTGAAATCAGGAAGGGCTAGAACCAGAGTGGTGCACATGACCGTCTTCAAGGTTTGAAAAGCTTGAGCAGCGGCTGGAGTCCATGTGAAAGAGTTATTTTTGAGGAGAGTTTTGAAAGGTGTTGCAATGTTGCCATAGTTCTTAACAAACTTGCGATAATACTCTGTTAAGAACAGAAATCCATGCAAGATTTTGAGAGTCTTTGGGTGTGGCCAGTCTTGCATAACTTCAATCTTTTTCAGATCCACCCTGACGCCATCCTTTCCAACCAGATGACCCAAGTATTCTACTTCTGAGGCGCCAAAAGCACATTTAGACTATTTCAGGAAAAGTTGGTGCTGAGAAAGTAGATGAAGAACTCGATCCACATGAGTAAGATGGTTTGTCTAGGTTTTGATATAGATTAGGATATCATCAAAGAAAACTAATACAAAATGAAGGAGAAAAGGACAGAAGACATGATTCATGAGGCTTTGGAAGGTGGAGGGGGCATTACACAAGCCAAAGGGCATGACCAAAAACTCATAGTGGCCCTCATGAATTTGAAAGGCCATTTTGGGAATGTCTGCCTCTTTCATACATATCTGGTGATATCCCGAGCGAAGTTCAAGTTTAGTAAAGAATTGGGCGCCACTCAATTCATCCAAGAGGTCATTAATGACAGGAATGGGAAATTTGTCTTTAATGGTCAGTTTGTTGAGGGCACAGAAGTCAGGACACATTATCCAATAACCTTCTTTCTTAAAGACCATGACTATAGGAGAAGAGTAAGGGCTCGTACTAGGCTGGATAATGCCTGCAGTGAGGAGTTCCTGGACCATTTTCTCAATTTCATTTTTTTGTGAAAAGGGGTGGTGATACGGACGGATATTGGGAGGAAGGCTTCCGGGTACAAGGGGAATAAAATGATCATGAACACCGTGGGAAGGAGGGAGTCCTTGGGGAGTGGAAAATACCATTTGGTGTTTAGAAAGGAGGGCTTGGAGGTCTTCTAGCACCGGGGGTGTCGTTGTTGCTTGTATGGCATGGAGTTGGGCAATGACACAAGAATGACCTTTTTTGAGCATATTTTCCATGCGATGGGAACTAATGACCTCAGGTGAACTAGTAGTGATGCCTTGGAATTTATATTGGTGGACTTCTTGGTCGAATTGCATGGTTAATGCCTTAAAATCCATGAGAATGGGACCCAAAGTCCTTAGCCAGTCTACACCCAACACAATGTCACAACCGCCCATGTCGATAGCAAACATATGGGATTTTAGGTGGTAGTCACCGATTTGGAGACGCACATTTTCACAACGCCCAACACATTTCATGGAACCACCATTGGCAATCATGATTTGGAAATTGTTGACAACATGGATGTAGAAATGAGTTTCTTGGGCAATGCAAAGATGAATAAAATTATGGGTGCTTCCACTATCAACCAGAATGATGACCTTCCGATGCTTGATGCAACTGATTAACTTGAGAGTTTGGGGAGCGGAGAAGCCAGTGAGAGCATTGAGGGAAATGATGGGTTCCACTTTGGGAGGGTCTGAGGGAGGGGTTATGTCAGTGATTTTAGGTGACTCAGACACAAGGGGAATTTCAACATCCTCTTCCGAAATATCCTCAGATATGGCCATAAAAATATTTTGTTCCTTACACTTGTGGCCCGAGAAATATTTTTCATCAAAATTATAACAAAGGCCTTTGATTTGGCGTTCAGTCATTTCAGCCATGGTCAATTTTTGGATCTTTAATGGGGCGGAGGGAGTAGTGGAAGCTACGGGTTTAGGGTGAGGGATAAAGGAGGGTTTTCGGTTTTGAGAGGATACAACCTATTGTGCTTATTTATCTCTTTTAGTAGCCTCCACCCAACTTGAGGGTCAAGGAATGAGGACATGGGCCCGAATCTCCTCCTTGAGGCCAATGATAAAACAATCTCGAAAGAAATCATTATTCATGCCCTCTGTTCAAAAAGCCAGGTTCTCAAAGGCAACTATGAAGGATTCTACTATTCCTGATTGTTTCAAATTTGTCAAATGGCCCGAATGGTTGGTGTCCGTGTCAAAGAGTTCATAAAGCTCAGTCACAAATTGGGTCTAAGAAATATACCCTTGATGGGAAGTTTTTCTCCATTGCCACCATTGCCAACGTTCTTTATCTAGATGGAGAACACCATACCGGAGGTTGGCCAAGTCATCTGTAATGTTGTATAAAGAGAAATAATGTTCCATTTAGGTTACCCAACCAGTGGGGTCCGAGCCATCAAATTTGGTCACATCCACCCGTGAAAGGTGTAGGTCACGTTGAAAGTGATGGGGCTGAAAGGTATGTGTTACATGTCAAAATTGCTAAGTATTGCATTGTCCCTGTCAATCATCGTAAGTGTCGCATCTTCCCTACAGCTTTTGCAAGTGTCGCAAGTTGACCACTAGTGTCGTAAATGATGTTCAGACATAATGTCATGATGATGACACTAAGGAAGCACTTGTGACAACTCATATGACTGATTTGAAGAGCAAGAACTGATCCACTGGAATCAAAGAACTCTTAACACCTGAAAGAAGACCTGAAGCAGTGGTTTGGAAGGGGAACGCTCCTCTAATACTGCTAGAGAAGCGCTGGCGCTCCTACACCATGATCCAGAAGCGTTATAACGCTCTTCAGCCCTTATGAAGGAGAGCTTCTCACCTTAAGAGCACTGGCACTTTCCCAAGGCACATCAGGAGTGTTTTAATGCTCTGATACCCCTATTGGGGGAGCGCTCCCTATTCTGGGTCAATTGCTAGCCCGTTGAGTCGAATGAGGAGGAGATCATTCAAGATTAGAAGGCAGTTGTGCTCAAATTCTTGGTTTCATCAAAAGATCCCTGATCCAAGGAGATGGTTCCTAACTGGTTCTAAACATAACTCAAGGGGTTAAGCCCCTCCCAATCTATATAAACAGGCTTCATGATGGTGGAAAGGGGGAAGAAATGAACATATGAAACTTATGATCTTGGAGGAAACTGATAGTCAGCCAAAGAGAAGTGATTAGTGAAGTTGATGTTATCCAGGTTCTGGATCCTTCAAGTAAGGTTCAGACGAAGAGGACTTGACGAAGTTGTCGCATTCACATCTACGATTGTAAGTACTGTTGTCGTCATTCTCATTAATATGACACGCTTGGCCTGTTTCTTTCTAGTTTGTGTCTGATACTACATGAACTTATCAGTTATTGATAGATCTATTTTCAAGCTAATGTCAATAGAGTAGGAAGTGGTCGTATCTTATTTTTTCCACAGATCTCAGCTAGGAGCAAAAGAATTGGAGCGCAACTCGAAGCGTGCAGGGACAAACGTCGATTAAAAGGTACATCTGTTATTCTCCCTTCTCATGCATTAGGCTTACATAGATTTGAAAGGAAGTCAGTGTCCACGTTAAGCATTTTTCTGTCTAGGGTTAAGGTCAAGCTCTAGAGGTCGATCTACTTGTCCGCAGGCAGATTTTCCTACAACAGAAACTGGTGACTCCGCTGGGGAGATAGCCTCAAATTGAAACCTCTTGTTTTGGTTTTTTCTCCTCATTGACCTTGTTCTTCCCTTTGATTGTTTCAGACCCAGTTTTCCCCTTTTTGATTAGTTTCATGAGCTGATTGGCTCCTTGTCCCATCATACTCAGCATCTTTGTCAAGTTGGAACTTCAATTTTTGAATTTTCTTGACATTTCTGGAACTTTTAGACCCTGGCACGCCTGACTTAGTGTTATCAGAGCGCCAATGCTTTTTGTAGCCTTACACAGAGCGCTATAACGCTCTTTTCCCTTGGCAACAGAGCACCAACCTCCTTTGGCCCAGAAAACTTCAAAATTTACATTTTTTTGGATTTCTTCCTCTGTGTTCTTCTGCTGAGTGATTTTGTGAGTCAATTTGTCTTCCCTTTTAGCATTAACATCTATCTTTTTGAGGAATAAAACACCTTGTTGATTGGATTTTGTAACCTTCTTCACCCTTTTACATCGAGTTTTTCCTGTTGAGTGAAGTTTGGATCCTATGCATTTATTTTCTTTTCTCTTCAATTGAGAGAAAACCTTGGTGAAGGTCATCAAAGGCCTATAAGACCTCTTCATATCGCTTTGAGTCAAGGTCCTTATCCTTCAATTTTTGCTTTGGGTGTAAAATTTTGTTTTTCTCTTTGATTGTTTCATCTTTTTTTCATTTTTTGTTTTGATTGATACGAAGGGTGTATTGTTTGTGTTGCTCTTGCTTACGCTAGTTTGGTTTTTCATTAATACCAAGAAGATAATTAGAAAAGATAAGCATTTTGATTGCATCGACCATCATCCATACACGAACAATAAAGATATCTTCATGATTGATTGAGCATATTAGAAGGCATTTGAAAGTTTGCATCACATTAGGATTTGATTGAGAATAAGAACTGTTTGAGAGCACTCCGTAGTCATGCTTATTAGTGAAAGAACTCTCTCTCTCCCTTAGCTAGATGTTCGTCGAAAGAAAATGACTGTTTATCATGTTCGATGCATTCTTTGGGTCTGAGTCATAAATTCCATTCGTTTCACTTCCATGCACCCCTTTGTGTAAAGAACAACCATTAAAATCAACGCAAATTAAAAATTTATCTAGAACTTTTTCTTTGCTAGAATCCTCCACCAACAGTAGAATAGGTGTAGTACTTTGGATTAGGCTGTGAGCATAACTCTCCAAAGTTGTCAAAACAAACATTGGTATCCTGAGTTAGGGAGAGTAAATCCAGTTATCGTATAAGTCTGCCTGGGATCCCCCTCTCACACAGGGGTTACACACGAGGTTGCATTCGGGTAAGCTACGGGGACTAACCCTTCGTGGTTTAACTGTTTGTGGTGGTCGGATCGTATTATGGGGATCACTTTGAGGTAAATCCACAATTGCTACGTGGAAGATTCTTAGTTGGTTTCGGGCTTGATACGCTGCCTGTATGTTTGGATCGAACTGTCGACTGTTCCCGCCCAGGGGATGACTACGAATTGGCAAATTTAATGGCCATAATATTTAGGTTCTTACACAAGGTGATGGTGACGGGAAGTCTCACTGTACCTGGAGAAGACATTGGTCAAACTCACTCGGGCTCCTTGGAGGGTAAATCCACAATTAC
>JZKD02S0381480.1:240360-255574 GCA_000966675.3 Picea glauca
AACAAAGGAAGAGGAACTTACCGAAGGTGAGTTATATCGAGCATGTGTTATCCTCCTCGAGCTCGTTAAATTAAAAAGAGGTACTCATCTATCTGGATGGGGGAAAAATTGAAAGAAACAAGCCGAGCAGTCTCTTGAGAATACTATCTAGAAATTCTTAGAGTTGCCCTTGAACACGACACTTTGTCACTTTGCACATATCATAATTCGCTGAACCTATGCACTGGGCCAATCCTTTGAGTTTCCTTTCACTCCTTTGGGTCACCCGACGCAAGTCACCACATCCATTGCACAGTTTTGGTCCATATCATGTTTTGTTGTTGTGCCTCAGTGTTCAAGGGAAGTATCCACCTCGAGAGTCAACCATCCCAAATATCTTGCCTCAAAACCTGTGTCAGTCAATGTCCATTTGATCTACCAACTACATCTCTATATCTGTTTTGTGTCGTTGATGGGGGATACATCAAGGCCCTCCCTCGATGAGTCTATTCCTGTCGACTTCAACACATTATTCAGGAATTAGACTTAGAAACTACTTAGTACTTTGGGACCTGCATGCCTCAATGGCAGGCCTCCTCACGTTCGACAGTGGGTTTACATCATTGACCTCTGATCGAGTGATTCCACGAATGTTCGACTTCAGCTCATCTATTCATGTTCGGTGGAATGTACTGGGATACCTTGGGAATCATTGACATTAATGGTGATCCCCCTCGCACTTGTTAATGGTTTACCTCATTGACCGGTAATCAAGTGGTTTCTGCCGTGTTCGACGCCAAAACATCTATTCACACGGTTAGAATTGTATCGCACAGGGATTGGTTAGAAGACCCTAGGTTGAGTAATTCACCTTGATACATTTTTCACCCAGGTTGCGAAAGAATTCTGGACAAAAACACATACATTGTTACATAGATCTACTTTGTATTGGTCGTGGCTATGTCTTGTCATCTCGTAGATCCATTATGTATTCTTCGTGGCTACGATCAATCTGGATTATCACAATATAGATCCACAGTGTATCTTCGGTGGCTATACCCTTTTTTACCAATACGATTATGGATCCGCAATGTATTTTATGGCGGCCATATCTTGCAAGTCTTGATCATCCAAGCATAGGTATGCCTGCCTTGGGTTTTGAAATATGTCATGATATTTGTTGGATGTTGATGTGCAGCTTTTGTCAGGTTATCTGAGTCCATACCCTTGCTTGAACGTCTACAAAGTATTTCAGTCATCAGTTCGTATCTTTTGGCTTCATACTTTGGGGGGCATTCTGTTACATGTCAAAATTGCTAAGTATCGCATTGTCTCTGTCAATCATCGTAAGTGTTTCATCTTCCCTACAGCTTTCGCAAGTGTCGCAAGTTGACCACTAGTGTCGTAAATGATGTTCAGACATAATGTCGTGATGATGACACTAAGGAAGCACTTGTGACACCTCATATGACTGATTTGAAGAGCAAGAACTGATCCACTGGAATCAAAGAACTCTTAACACCTGAAAGAAGACCTGAAGCAATGGTTTGGAAGGGGAACGCTCCTCTAATACTACTAGAGAAGCGCTGGTGCTCCTACACCATGATCCAAAAGTGTTATAACGCTCTTCAACCCTTCTGAAGGAGTGCTGCTCACCTTAAGAGCGTTGGCGCTTTCCCAAGGCACATCAGGAGTGCTATAATGCTCTGTTACCCCTATTGGGGGAGCGCTCCCTATTCTGGGTCAATTGTTAGCCCGTTGAGTTGAATGAGGAGGAGATCATTCGAGATTAGAAGGCACTTGTGCTTGAATTCTCGGTTTCATCAAAATATCCCTGATCCAAGGAGATGGTTCCTAACTGGTTCTAAACATAACTCAAGGGGTTAGGCCCCTCCCAATCTATATAAACAGGCTTTATGATGGTGGAAAGGGGGAAGAAATGAACATATGAAACTTATGATCTTGGAGGAAACTGACAGTCAGCCAAAGAGAAGTGATTAGTGAAGCTACTGTTATCTAGGTTGTGGATCCTTCAGGAAAGGGTCGAACGAAGAGGACTTGACGAAGCTATCGCATTCGCATCTACGATTGTAAGTACTGTTGTCGTCATTCTCATTAATATGACACGCTTGGCCTGTTTCTTTCTAGTTTGTGTCTGATACTACATGAAATTATCAGTTATTGATAGATCTGTTTTCAAGCTAATGTCAATAGAGTAGGAAGTGGTCCTATCTTGTTTTGTCCACAGATATCAGCGAGGAGCAAAAGAATTGGAGCGCAACTTGGAGCGTGCAGGGACAAACGTCGATTAAAAGGTACTTCTGTTATTCTCCCTTCTCATGCATTAGGCTTAGATAGATTTGAAAGGAAGTCAGTGTCCACGTTAAGCATTTTTCTGTCTAGGGTTAAGGTCAAGCTCTAGAGGTCGATCTACTTGTCCGCAGGCAGATTTTCCTACAACAGTATGGGAATGGGAGGAATGTTCACCTTCATTCTTTGGAGGTGCTTCAGATAAAGGGTCATCTGTAGGGATCTTTAGTTTGGTGCAGAGTGATGTAAAGACTGATTCAAGCTGGGTGGTCAGTTCTTGTTTGAATTCCTCCATTGAGGATTGCATGGTTGTATTTATGGTTGTATTGATGGATGAATCGATGGAGACAACAGTAGCACTGATTTGTTTCACTTCTTTTTGGGTCTCAAGGAAACCAGATTGTAAGGTGTTGAAGCAAGCTTCCAGATCTTGGCTACGGGTATGGGCCATGAGGATGGGTGAACTGAAAAGGGGTGGGCAGGGTCAAAACTTTTTCCGAAAAATGATATGGATGAATGTGATAAGGGAGAAAAGATGAATCCAATGGAATAGGTCTCAAATAATGGTGAAAAAATTTCCATACTTTTTTTTTTTTACACCTGCAGAGTTATACTCCAGTATGAAGAATACTGCAGTGATGAAATCCCCAAATGATTAACCATAAAGAAATGTGTATTTACTTGGAAACCCGAACACAGTTGCGTGGCAATAGATCTTGTCTGTTTTAATTTGTTTATGTTTCTGTCTCCCAAGGGTTAGGTGTTCAAGGGTTCTATAGACAAGGGTTTTCCCTATGCTATAGCTCTCTGATATACATGCGGGGTCCAACAGTAGTACTCGACCTAATATCGCAGGGCACTAACTAAGGAGGATAGACTGTACCCTTAGCCGTACTACCCGACTACCCAGGTACTAGACAGTATCTTCCCGAGTGTTGTTCTCGGTGACACTATAGTAGTTCGATGACTGATAAGTTTGTCTAAATAGGGCTTCAAGAAATCTAGGTCGATCCTTACACAGGTGTTGTCTGATGTGATATCACTCGAAGGGGTACCAATAGGGGTTACAAGGGTGGCCAACATATGTGCGCTTAAGAACCACTTGTATTTACTGCATGTATGAATCGCTCAACGACGAGTTTATGCGCATAACGATAGATCTCTATGGCTTTAAGGCGTTGGAATACGTCTCTACCCTGGAAAAAAAATTCCCACAATTTTTGTGAAGGAAATTGCTTTGATACCACTTGCAATATACCAAATATAAAAAGTATGCAGAACAGAAATAAAATGCTAGAAATGGCAGAATAATAGTAATATATCTAGTATAATCTCCACAATAATACATAAATGATATAAGAACAACAACAAAAATAACACTTTGATTCAGAAAGCAATGTTCACGGGCCTCTTTGAGGGGGAAACCTCCAGTTGAGCAACACTTTGTTACAATAATCTTCAAGCTAGGGTTTTCATACCCTCGACCCTTATTTATACTAAATATGTCTATCAAGAGAAGCATCTAGAGGAAGATCCTTCTAGAAGTAGAAGCTTCTATTAGGTCTTCTTACATCTGTCTTATTCTATTTTATTGAAAGGCCTTATTAATATTGACCTTTATTACATCCAAATATATTGATCTACCTATGTGCGGGTTAGGACCCTAATAGTCAATACATTTTAATACAAATACATGTGGCAAGGACGTTATAAAGTTTGGAATTATCGATCACTATAAAGCTTGGATATATAAACATTTCAATATGATTAGTACAAAATAAAAAGCACCGTATATGATCTAAGACAATGATAGAAGAAAAATGCTTAATAAATGTATAATATATTAAACAATCATACTTTATTAATTTATTACTTTATTATTCCATTTTTTTTTAATTAGTATTAATGTTATTAATAATTTATTACTTTAATGTATTAAAATAATATTAATTTACTTCCATACTTTTATAATGTTTTTATACTTACTCGCAGGAGTTTGGTCTAGTGGCCAATGAACATATTGTTAAGGCGTTTGTGTTGTTATGCAGGTCATGAGTTCAAACCTCGATTTATCCGGAGGCGTGCTTGTGGGCTATGGGATTCTCCCTAGAGGTTATAAGGTAGCTCACATGATTCGACCCCGTGTCACGTGAGTACGATACTGTCGCCGTTGTCGATTCCCCTAGTCATAAAAATAAAATAAATAATGTTTTTATACTTTATAAATATATTAAACAGTCATACTTTATTAATTTATTACTTTATTGTTGTATTATTTATTAGGTTGTGTAAATGTTAAATGGTTTGTTAAATGTTAATTAATTTATTATTTTATTGTTGTATTATTAAATAATTTCATTAATAAATTATATCCCACATTTTAAATATAAATTTAAAATCATCATATCAAAATTAAAGGTTTTTAATTTAATTATTAAATAATTTCATTAATAAATTATATCCCACATTTTAAATATAAATTTAAAATCATGATATCAAACTTCATGTTGATATTATTCTTATTAAATTATTGTGTTAGATTACTCTTTTACATTTTAATTTTAGAAATATTTAAATAATTTATTAAATAATTACTAATAGTTGGAAAATAATATTTTTTTATAAATTCATTACATATATTAATTTTATGTTCCTTGGATGGGGTGTCAGAGTGCTCCACGTGTCCATCTGCGAACTCAGAGCCCACCACCTCACCTTGATCCACGTGACGACACCTGTTGCTCCCTTTGACTTATATTACCACCTTATGGATTCTGCAACTATCCATTTCATCGTGCTCTCAACTAAATGCTTCAGTGCGCTTAGAACTAGCTTCCCGTCATGGATATGACGTTGGTACATTGTTTGATCCTCCTAAGCTCATGTGCCTTTACTCTCCATCCTCCCTCTTATGGCGATGCCCATCCCTCCAGTTGGTATCTATCGACCTCTCCTTCCAACAACTCTTGCACTTTGTCGTTCTCCCTGGTGCCTACCCGGTTCTTCCTGTTCAAATCTCCACCTCACCCTCACGTTCGTCAGGCTATTCCTCTCCTTCAAGGGAAGATGAAGAGAGGGTCCCTATGGTATCAAAATAGAGTATCCATGGAAAGAAGGCACCCACCCACCTTCGCTCCTATGCTTATCTCCTCACCTTCTTCATCCACTTAGTCCTCACCAAACCAATGTGGCCTTCCGCCTTTGTCTTCGCCATGGGCTTGTCGAGTTGAATGGTTTGACCTTTAGCGGAATTCTCTCGGAAATTCTCCTCGACCTCTCCTAGACCTAGCCTCGACCTCACGTCTAGCATTGGCACACCCTTCTATTCCACCACCCTTCGCTCCCTCGCCACCCGCTTTGGCACCCCCGTTGCCATCTTTTGTGCCCTCGCTGGAGGAATTCAATGTTTAGACACAATAAATTCAATTGGAAATGACTCAAGGCCAAGCCCTACTCCAATTGGACTGTGCTTCATGCCTGCGACTCTGAGATTCGATCTCAATTCTCCAAGACTTGGTCTTTGCAATCCGTAAGGACGTCGATGACCTTCGTTTTCTGTTGGAACACCAGGACCAACGTGTAGAGAAAATTGAATCTATTCTCTCGACACTGCTCCACTCTCTACATTCACAAGATTTGGGCACCAATGCCCCCACATCTCCAGGGGTGGTTCTTGCTCCAAAATTTCAAGGGGAGGACGAACGAGATGTGGATACATGCGCACAAGCAGTTGAGGACAAGTGAGGCACCATGCGAGACACACGTGCAACGAAAGTCAAGTACATGAAAGAACACCAGACACCATGACAGCCGACAAGCATATAGGTGTCAGCATGCATGTTTTATTTTGAAAATTGTTGGTTGTTTCTTGAAGTTTTTGTTTAGTTTTTTGGAGTTTAGTACTGTCTATTTTGTGGGTCTGTCAAACGACGGGCGTTTTCAGGTTCATAGTATAATCTTCTTTGGTCTACAGTATACATGCATGGATCGACCAAATCGATTTCCCCACAGGGCGATTCAGGTAAATATGTTTAATTCTCATTGATATTTATAGTCAGAGTGTCAATATGAGTTGGTTTTCCTTCGGGGCAACTCAACACATCCAAAACTTGTTCTCAAGACGATACTGTAAGTTTTTTCTTATGACAGGTAATATATAACTTAAAAAAAAAAATTATGTTAAAAGGATTTTAATTTAATTATTAAATAATTTCATTTATATATAAGGATAATCTAAAGTTGATCTCAGTACATAATAGATATCAATGAAGCTTATCCCTATATACATAACAAATATTAATGAACTATAAATAATTGAAACAATAAAAAAGTCAAAATTAATGTGTTATATTTAATATCTCACAAGTATTGCTCAAGGGTTGGTTAAAATTTATTTGATCACACTACAAGGAAAAGACCCTATAGTCAAGGTTATAGCATAGGCTTTTAGTGTTAAACAATTGACAAAAATTGTTAAAAACACCTCCGTGAAAACATTCATTTTTGGTAGCAGATTGTTTTGTGGAGATTATAATGGAACTTCATTATAACTAAAAAAAATTGGGCGGGCGAAGGTTGTAGAAAATGTTTTCCATGTGGTGCACTTCATAGGCCATACACATCGGTGTGCTTAAAACATTAATGCATTGGTGCCTACATTGCATAATAGGTATCGAGCGAGTCCTAAAATATTGGAGCCCCAGTGAATTTATACAAACTACAACCCGATGCTTTAATAAAAGAAACACACCGGTCGAGTCTATGATACCGAGCACCGATGCATTCTTGAACTTAAAGGCCCAATGCTCACATGTCAACCAAAGAACTAGGGATGTCTAAGAAATATGGGGCATCGATGATCTTATAAACATAAACGCATCGGTGCGTTAATATGAATAAAGAACCAGGAAAATCAATGACAACATGCACGAGTTCTTTAAAAAATAGGACTAGTGCATGATGTGATCAAGAAGGCTCTGATGCAGACTCATAAAAGAGAAGCACCAGTGCACTCATAAATTGAACGCACCGATAAGCCATACTATTATTATAAATTTTGGTTAAAATATTATTAATATCGATGCTTTTTCAATTTATCTTAGCACTGATGCGTATTATGTTACAACATTGGTGCGTGTTATAATTAAAGGAACCGATGTTTTTTTATCATTGAATGCACTAATTGTCATTTTCTCTTTTCAGAAACATCGCCCTATGATAGTGCACAACTATTGTTATCTTTTAATTCCATTGTTTATCAAAAAATTGACATATATCTTATAATAGTATTCATATAAATTAAATTTTGATTAGTGCATTTGGATATGATGTTTGAATTATCTTGTTATATCATCATTGTTTGCATCTCTTCATCATAATATTTAATCATCCATATATTTATTCAACGATGTAACATTTCACATGAATATTGAACAAACCAAAATAATAAAAGAAAACATATTTTATTATATATGAATAAGAGGCTCTTTGTCATACAAAATGGGACCCTTATTGGTAACCCCCCGTCTTTAATTAGGACAGTACTATGTCCATTACATTAAATAAAATGTCTGATTTTCACAAACAATTATTTCAAAAAATACAACAATTTGCATTGATATCCAAATATATTGATCATAATTCTTCATTGGAATTGTTGTCAGACTTGCTCGAGCTACGCCCATGTCTTAGGTTATTTGGTTGAATGTTTTTTTTATTGGCTTGATTTTTTTCCTCTTCTTCAAATGATTCCATCTACAAAACTAAAATGAAAGTGTAATGAGTGTATCTGCATTGGTGAGAATAATGAAAATTGAAATAAATAATATACATGAATTCAAACTAAAAAGTGACATACCATAGCAAGAATCGAGTCCTAAATGATACACATTTTTTCAAAACCAAATTGCATGCCTTATGTCAACAACTCTTCTATTGGAACATTTCCATACTTTGTTTCTTGCATTTTTAATATACCCCATAATAAATTACAGATTTAATATAAGAGATTGTTTTGTTCCATTAATTATAAAATGAGAGAACTAAAAAAAAATAGATACGTACAAATTTATGATGTAGGAGAATCAACAGTGTGTCAGCAGGAAACATAGTAATGCACTAGGAGGGAGCATATCCCAACAAGAGAGAAGCACCAACCTTCTCATTTTGTTTTGAATTTGTAAATTTAATGTAATTAATTTTTGAAAGGCTCAAGGAGCGCTGAGCCATTGTATATGTGTAAGGCTGAGTGTAAGTCATCTTTAATGGCTGACAGGTAGATGGATCTAGATCTGATTAAGACTAGATGTCGATTAATTGTAATTTAATGTAAGTAGGTGGAGGAAGGATCGAGAATCCCCTCTCTTGTAAAAATATAAATGTATTGAGATCATAAGGACTAGCACATTAGATGAGAATTAGAGAGCATTAAATAATCTCATGAGAAGAGAAGAGAGGAGAGGAGTGAAAGAATTGAGACTCTGTTGCAGTTCAGTCTTGTAAAAATTGTACAAAGCATTCAGATTTAATACAAAGGCATATTTCCCTGCATATGAATATCTATGTGTATTGTTTGTGTTTCTGAATGTTTTCTTTGTATGTTTATGAATGCCATGAATGTATGAATTGTTCCCTTTGTAGGAATAGATGGACTTCCCTATCTGTGTGATTTTCTGAGTGTTCTAGGCTCTCAAGATTAGTGTAAGAAGTGCACGTTATAGTTGTGCAAAAACTCCAAAAAGCTAGTGCAAGGAGTGTGCAAGAACTCAATTTCGAGTTCAGGAAGAGTGTGCCAGGTGGGCACACCATAACAGGTCATATAAGCTTAGAAGGCATAGTGTAAGGAGTGCACAGAGCGAGTACAAGGAGTGTGCCTACACTCAGAGTAGTGTAAAATCTCAAGGGAAAGCCATTGCAAGTGTGCATAGGGAAAGCACAAGGAGCGCACAGGTGAGTCTTTCAAGTCCAAGATTCAGGAGGTAAGTCCAAGGAGTGCACGAAGCCAAAATTTCATTTAAGTGTTGGTAAAGATCAAGAAGGAAGAGTGCAGAGTGCCAGAAGGGAACAAGAGATCATTTGAAGGAACAAAGGGTTGAACCCTTTGAAGTTGAAGAGTTGGAAGCTCAATAGAGACAACGCAAGTGTGTGTAGGGTCTATGTAAGGAGTGAAAAAGGTGAGAATTGTATGAGTTTCAGACTGCAAAGAAGCACAAGGTGTGCGTCCGAGTTCAATTCATTCAACTGACAGAAGATCGAGAAGTGATAGCATGAGTAAGTCCCTAGAAAGAGGGAAAAAATATCTTTGTTTGAAGGCAAGTAGACAAGATCAGTATAGGAGAAGCCAAGACCTCTCACAACCATTGGATCAAGGTTAGGAGCACAAAATTTAAACTCTTGAAGTCCCTCAAACTTCCCTGCTTCGAAAATTTTCAAGCATTTGTTGTGAAGGAGGCAAAAGTTTCAAAGTCCCGAAGTGAAGCTATGACGTAGATCACTGGAAGGAGTACAAGTTGTTGGATTAGTCATGGAGCATATATATGGGTCATCGGATCAAGCCCAGGAAGGAGGGGAGGCATTGTCAGAGAAAATTTGATCCTAGCCTTTGGATCTATGTGCAAGCAAACATGAGTCGTAATATCTCACAGTTCAGTAGTTCGGTGATTTAGAGGATCGCGGGTAAAAAATTATTTAGTGTGAAATTCCCCAAAGTTATGAAGTCCCTAAGTAAATCCAAGTTCTTCATTATTCGGGACACATGGACCGTGGATCCCTACCCTTTGCCACTTCAATGTTCGATGATTTGGGAGTCTAGTGATGATTAGAAGCTAAAATTCCCAAAGCACGTATTTCTGAGGTAGATCATAGTCGTTGGTTGTTGGAGAAGTGTGGACCATTGATTTGGGTGCCTGTTCGGGAATTTGTCGCTTCAACATTCATGAGAATCAGTGTGTATTGAGGTCAAAACTTTCGAAGCCCAAAGTAACGAAGTGTCAGAGCCTCGAATCTCCAGATAGGTGCCTTTCTAGTAAGCACTCGGTTCCATCCCTCAGTCATATGAGATTCTGAACGAAGTTAAGGGGCTTGTGCCTGAAATATGATTTCAAGGATAAAGGGGTTGAACAGGAGAGCCCGAAAGGTTCATATTCATATGAAACTATGCCTAAGGATATTTTAAATGGCCTATGTACATTGGATGGGATCTAATAGGGATCTGAGAGCTTATTCATCTCCTTAGTAGAATGATGCTAGACCGAGAGGTTGCACGAACCCTAAGGAGGGGTGGGGGTTTGCATTAAGTGGTATCAGAGCCTGAGTGGAATTTTTTTTCTGATACCATCACGTTGTATCAGAGAAGATACTTTTTTGCAGACAACAGGTAAAGAAAGAGAAAAAAAAAGTATTGAGGCTATGCGTGAATAACTTCTTGCAAGTGTACAACAAACAATAGACAATTAGGTGGGCTGAAAGAGAAGGACCAGTTGTGTTCTTGGAGCAAAGAAGAGCCTGTGGATCTCTTAAGGTGAGAAATTGTTGTACAACAACCATAGAGAAAGGAGTTCTCAGGAGAAGGATTGAGTCCAAGGTGTGCACCTACACTCAGCAGGAATGTAAAAGCTCAGAGAGAAGGTTCTAGCAGATGAACCAAGGACTAAGTGAGCAGAGCTTGTCAGAGGATGAATGTAGCTCACAACAAGCAAGTGGAAGCTCATAGAATTTCCAGGAGGGCAGGGAGAGGAGAAAATGGCTATTGAAGGCCATAGACAAGGTCCAATATGATACTGCAAATAGATAAGCACATAGGTAATGGACAAGGATCTCAAGGAGACCTGAGAGGAGCTCGAAAGGTTGATGCTAAAAATTTAGTAAGGAGATCAAGGAAGTTGGAGGTATGAGTGGCCCGTGAATATGAAGGTGAGGTGGAATATCCAATAGTTGATTTCCAGGAGGCAGAAGAAGATAATAAGGAGGTGACTGAGGTAAGTGGAAAACATTAGGAACATTGAGGAGAAGATGGTTTAAGTTTGTGAACCAGAATATGGAGAGAGCCTCGATGATGAGGAAGAGAGGTCAGTTGAAGATATTGAATACTGCCAAGAAGGGAGAAAGGAAAAGTTAGGTTGTCATGTGGGAAAGGATGAAATGAAATTGTGTGAGAGTCTGAGGAACTCAGAGGAGAGTTTAGATCGACAAGGATTGATGAAAGAAGGGGTAGGATATAATACTCATGAGTATAAAGATTCATGTGGGATTGCAGACCATGTGAATGAATATGATGAGAAGTTGAATACTTCAACTCTCAAGGAGGAAGATCAAAACTGCATTTTGATCATTGGGGGAATCAACATATTCCTGCCAAGAATCCTAGCAGAGGCCATCGCATGTGATGCACATGAGGAGGTGATGTAGGAGGAATCTGAGGAAGAGTCCATTGGGCCAAATTTTTTTAAAATTAACATTTTATGTGAAACTGCAGGTGCAGGAGAAGAAAGATAGCCAGAAGAGACTATCATGGAGGAAGAGAAGGAACAAATATTGAAATCTTCCCAAGAGGTTAAAGGAGAGGAGGCCCACACAATTGTGAGGAAAAGGAATGTTCAGGAGGAGCGTTCAAATGTAGTACTCACTCAGTGCGAGACAAATTTGAAGATGTTGGAGGATTGATTACACAATCCAGAGATAAAGGAAGACTTCCAAAACGAGACAATCACACAAAGTGGAGAAGAATTCCAACATGAGGAGCAACTGGATGGAGCTGGAATTATGCCATCCTGAGGAGATGAAAAAGGAACATAGGAATTCATAGAAATAAATATGTTATAGGAGATGGTTGAGAAACAACTCAGTAATATTTTTGCAGAATTGGAGTATACAGTGGAGTGGCAAGCCAATGCCACATGATATAAAATCAACATGGGAGATCTAGATGATATTCCCTTTAATCTGTGTGAAGAATTGGAAGCCCTAGGAAAAAGAGAAATAACCCAAAGGAATCTCGTCCAACAAGCAAGTTGGAAATTGAAGAGGAGGATATGCAGTAGAGAATATTGGAGGAGAGGAGCCAACTCGTGGATAATCTAGATGAGGAGATTGAGGAGATAAGGAGACTGATGTTGAAGTCAGCAAAGGATAGAGTAAAAAACAAGAGGAGGTTTACAAGAATATATTTCAATGGCATAATGAATCGGGCACTACAACATAAAATTTGGAAACCTTGAGAAAATCCTGCAGCAACAACATGATAGAAACAACAGCAAGGCAGAGGAGTAGATGGACAACTCCATAATGGAGTTTGGGATCTAGGAGGATATGAACAACAACAAAAGAGGAGCCATGAGAAGGAGCTCATGATTTTTCCAGAAGAGGAGTATGATGCAGGAGCATCAACATCGCGTCAACAATCAACACAACAATGCACTAGGAGGGAGAAGATCCCAAGGAGAGACAAGCACCAACCTTCTCATTTTGATTTAAATTTGTAAATTTAATGTAATTAATGTTTGAAAGGTTCAAGGAGCACTGAGCCATTGCATATGTGTAATACTGAGTGTAAGTTTCCTTTAATGGTTGACAAGAAAATAGATCTAGGTCCGATTCAGACTAGATGTCGATTAATCATAATTTAATGTAAGTAGGTGGAGGAAGGATCAAGAAGCCCCTCTCTTGTAAAAAGATCAATGTATATATATCATAAGGATTAGTGCATTATATGAGAATTAGAGAGAATTAGATAAGCACATGAGAAGAGAAGAGAGGAGAGGAGTGAAATAATTGAGACTCTGTTGCAGTCCATTCCTGTAAACATTGTACAAAGCATTTAGATTTAATACAAAGGAATATTTCCCTGCATATGAATCTCTATGTCTATTTTATGTGTTTCTAAATGTTTGTTTCTGAATGTTTTCTGTGTATTTTTATGAATTCCATGAATGTATGAATCGTTCCCTTTGCAGGAATAGATAGAATTACCTATATATGTGAGTTTGTAAGTGTTATAGGATCTCAAGGATAGTGTAAGGAGTGCATGTTAGAGTTGTGAAAAAATTATAAAAATCCAGTGCAAGGAGTGTGTAAGAACTCAGTTTTGAGTTTAGGAAGAGTTTTCCAGGTGGGAACACCATAACAGGTCATAGAATCTCAGAAGGGATAATGCAAGGACTGCACATAGCGAGCACAAGAAGTGCACCTACACTTAGAGAAATGTAAAATCTCGAGGGAAATCCAGTGCAAGTGTGCACAGGGCAAGTGGAAGGAGTGCGCAAGTTAGTATTTAAAGTCCAAGATTTAGGAGGTAAGTGAAAGGAGTGCACGAAGCCAACATTCCATTTAATTGTTGGTAAATCTCAATAATGAAGATTTCAAAGTGCTAGGAGGGCACAAGAGATCATATGATAGAACAAAGGGATGAACCATTTGAAGTTGAAGAGTTGGAAGCTCACGAGAGACAACACAAGTGTGTGTAGGGCATATGCAAGGAGTGCAGAAGGTGAGAACAATCTGATTTTCATACTGTGGAGAAGCGCAAGGTGTGTGCCCGAGTTCAATTCATTCAACTGATAGAAGCTCGAGGAGTGATAGCGGGAGTAAATCCCCAGAAAGAGGAAAAAATCTATTTGTTTGAAGGCGAGTGGATGAGATCAGTCCGGGAGAAGCCATGACCTCGCACAAGTGGCAAATCAAGGAAAGGAGCATAGAATTTAAACCCTTGAAGTCCTTTAGACTTCGCTACTTTGGTAAGTTTAAAGCATTTGTTGTGAAGGAGGCAAAATTTTTGAAGTCCCGAATTGAATCTACCCTATAGATAACTCAGAGGAGTACAAGCCGTTGGATTGGCCATGGAGCATAGATTTGGGCCGTCGGATCAAGCCTAGGTAGGAGGAGAAGCATTGTCATAGAATATTAGATCCCTACTGTCATATCTGCACACGAGTGAATGTGAGCCGTAAGATCTCACAGTTCGGAAGTTCGTCGATGGAGAGGATCACGAGTAAAAAGTGCTTTAGTGTGAAATTCCTCAAAGTTTCAAAGTCTCAAAGTAAATACAGATTGTTCATTATTGGGGACATGTGGACCATAGATCCATACCCTTCTCCACTTTGAAGTTTGAATATTTAGGAGTCTAATGGTAATTAGAAGCTAAAAGTCCCGAACCTTAGAGTTTTGATGTAGATCACAGCCGTTGGATTTTGTAGAAGTGTGGACCATTGATCTGGGTCTTGTTCAGGAATTCGTCGCTTCGGCGTTTGGGATAATCGACGTGTATTGAGGTCAGAAATTCTGAAGCCCGAAGTAACAAAGTGTCAGAGCCTCGAAGCTCTGAATAGGCGCTTTTCTGGTAAGCACTCAGTTCCATCCCTCGATCATATGATAATTTGACCAAGGTTATGGGGCTAGTTCTTGAAATATGATTTCAAGGATAAAGGGGCTTAGAAAGAGAGCTCACGAGGTTTGGATTTGTATGGACCTATGCCTAAGGAGATTTTAAAGGGTCTGTGTACATTGGAGGGGATCCAACAAGGATTTGAGAGCTGATTCAACTTCTCAGCAAAACAATCCTAGACCGGGAGGTCGCACGAACCCCAAGGAGGGGTGGGGGTTTGCATCGATTCCACCATTAATTTTGATATTCCAACATACACTCACAACCCTTACTTATCCCAATGTCAATCAATTATTTTGATGGCTCTTCTTTGTATGTTAGCACCTGGTTGAATACATTCAAGGATGGTTGTTGTAAAACAACTTAAAATATACAAAAATGAAATCTTAAGTTAATTTTATAAGTGTTAGAATAATCTTGATGATCCGGATTACTTTCGGCACGAAATGAGAGCGGAGATATAATAAAGAAATGCACAGAGATATTGCAGATTTTCAATAATATAACAGAAATGTATCAGAGATGCAACCATAAACACAGATATACAGT
>JZKD02S0381480.1:280143-293522 GCA_000966675.3 Picea glauca
TAGATTCTGCCACGTGTCACTCTGATTCGTGACTTTCATGTGCCTGAAGTGTTGAATCTGCCTGACACCTGTCATTCCCTGGTTGTTCCACGTGTCCCTTTGCTGACGTGGTGTGATTTCGTGGGTTGAATCAACGGTTCAGATGCAATCTTGGCTCAACAGCTGTGATTACATCACAAAATCGCATATCGCGATTTCAGAGTTTTCGTTGTCATTGTTCACGAGACTCGTGAAACTCCGATTCCTGATTCTCTGATGAAGCCCCCTATTTACACGTGGATGGTCCCGATCACTGCTTGATTTAATGGTTGTGATCAAATCGTGAAATTGCATATCGCGATTTCGGGGTTTTCGTTGTCGAGTGAACTGGACATTTCAAAGTCCTGATCCCCATTTCTCCGATGGGGCCTCTAGGCTGCCACGCGTCCACACGAATAGACGGTCCAGATCTCGTCAGAAATTCACCTTGGCTTTAACGGCTGCGATCAAATCGCGATTTTGGAGTTTTTGATGTCAAGTGAATTGGACATTATAAACTCCCGATCCCCGAATCTTCGATGGCTTATCTCCTTCGCAACTTCTGTAGATCTGACGGTTGTCGGTTTTTCGAGAAATTTGAATGGAATCCTATGGTCACTGGATCTCTGTCTTCCTTCTTCTCTGTAATCTCTTGCTGCACGCGTTTTCTTCAATGATGTACCTCCTGATCTCTTACGTCCGAATCCCACAAGGGGTTTTATCCTTCATATCCTTCCATCTCCGTTGTTGCCATCAATGACAACAACCATCATCGTTGTTTGTTCAATATTTGCCAACAAAGGTAAAAGAGGAGAATTGGATATGGCTACTGGAGTTTTAAAAGTAGACTCATGTAAGAGACCAGGAGTACCTGGTAAAATAGTTGAATATTATTCTTGAGAAGCCTTTCCTTTCTTGATAATATTCTCTAGGTCATCTTCATGTGTTTCTAGAGGTAGATGTGGAGTATACCTTGTGTGTCTACCTTTAGGAGCCACAACTAAAACAGTGGAGTCACTAGGTGAAAGCTACAATCTTTAATGTACTGAATTCTAATGCATCTTTAGAATCAGTAATGCTTTGTCGTTCAATCCCAGAGAAATGTCTTCAATTCGTTCCCCGGAAACGATGCCAATAATGTTAGCACTTAGAATCACCCTCAGATTGCAAGAGGATAAGCCCAATACCCATCAAAAGGTTTGTGAAAGTAAATTAATGATGAAAGTTCAAATGGACATAATTGTTGATACTTAGAACACATCATCAAAAGACTTCATCCTCCCTTGAAATCTGGCCTTCTTTACTTCAAATTTCCTCTGAAATTCGACTTGTGTGTATAATGAATGTATAATGATATGTATTTATATCATTTATATCACTTAATTTTAACATTAGGGCCGACCTGACACTTTCTTATTTTGTAATTATTTTCTTTAATTATCTCCAGGGTCGACCTGTACTTCCTTCTTCAATTCACTTTGTCATCTTCAAAAATTCATTTTTCGTCAACCATGAGGATCCACGTGACGTGCCACCTACCACCAGAAAAAACATGATGTATACTATCTATCCATGGGTGTTGTTTCTACATGTGCACTATCCTTCATGTCCAAATACCTTCATCAATCTTGCGGTCCAAAACCAATGACTAGGGTTGACATCAATGACAGCAACCAATCTTCCAACAATTTCCCCCTTTGTCATTGATGGCAACAACCATGCTCCCCCTATCATCATGATCTTAATTTCTCTCCCCCTTTGAAATCAATGGAAAATGGTAGGGCTTCTCCCCCTGAGTTTAATGGAAAAAGGTAACTCTCTTCTTTGGGGTTTCTCCCCCTGAACATGTGGCACTCAATAATACTTCATCCTTATTTTTGGTCTTTGAGACTTTTTCTTCCTTGGAATTCTTTTGTGTGGATTTTGTCTTCTCTCTATTCTTCATGTCTAGGATGTATATGTTGTCTGGTCTTCTTGTTGTTGTTGCAACCAATATTCCTGAGTTATTTTCTCTGATTTTACATTTCAGGAGTCAAATGTAAGAGTGTATGCTTGATCACATATTTTGTTGACACTAAGGAGATTATGCTTTAGATATTCAACCAATAGGACTTTTCCTTCTTTTACATTTTCATTTCCAAGATTTACAGTTCCTTTTCCAAGTATTTTGGTAGATGAGTCATCTCCAAATGCAACATTTCCACCCTTTTTATTCAAGCTGACAAATTTTCTTTGATCTCTGGTCATATGAGATGAGCACCCACTGTCTATGAACCATTCATCTTCTTCTTTGCATTCTTTAGTGAACAATGTTATTTGACAATTTTCATTTTGTGGAATTTCTTTCCTTTTCCATGTTGTAGTGGTATACATACATTTGGCATACGATTATCTTCCTTCATCTCTCTGCAATGTCATGCTTTGTGACCAAGATTATTGCACTTGTAACATACAATATTTTGATCCATTAATGGGTCAAATGGATTATAATTTTTATTGACAGGTCTACGAACATTTCCATATCTACTATTTTCACCATTCATGTAGCTTGCATAGCTATTCCTTTCATTGATTCTACAATTGATTGCCTTGTGTCCAAAATTTCCACAAGTATAACAATGTCCAAGAAAGAAATTTTGATACCTAGGAGTAAGTGATATTCTTTGTGGTGTGGTCCATCTAGGTTCACTGTCTATTCTTCTGTAGTTTCCTTCATAATGATTTCTTTCATACCTAATGGGAGAGGATCTTCTTGATGTCTCATTCCTTCTGAATTCTAGTCTTCTATATTATTGTTCAACTTGTTATGGAGTGTTGGTTTCATCATTTTCATCTTCCTTCTCTTGTTTTGTTGTCTTCAAATTGTCATTGTATCCTAGTCCTGTCTTATCGTTTGGAGATCTTTGACTCCTAAGGATCTCATCTAATTTTTTAGTGCTTCTTTTGAACTTCTTCAACTTTTCTATTGTCAATAGTAACTCCCCTTTTGTGTGATCCAATTCTTCTTTCAATTTCTCATAATCTTCTAATTGTTCCTTCAAGCTATCAATGGTCTTTTCAAGCTTGTAATTCTCTTCTTCACAACTACTTAATTCACCTTTTAGTATTATGTTTGTGTTTCTAACCTTTCTATTTTCAGTTTCAACATGCTTCAAATTTTCAAGATTCTCATCTTCTTGTTCACTCTTTGCATTGTCTTTGTATCCCCAAAAGGAATCAAAGTTGGTTTCTTCATCTGAATATTCTTCATAAATGATTTCTTATTAATTAGAATTATTGTGATCATCATCTTGGGTTTCTTGGGTTATGAAAAGGACTTCTCCTCCATCATTATCTTCTTCATCACTCTCATCTAAGGAGATGTCATCATCCTTGGAGTAGAAGCTATTTTTGTTGTTGAGACTTCTCTTTTTATAGTAGCAGTTTTCAACAATATGTCATATTCTACCAAAGTTAAAGCATTTGAGAGGAGACTTACCTTTGTATCTTCCACTTCCGTTCTGGAACCTTATTACAAAATTTTCTATTTCTTCATCAAGGTCGTTATCCTTGTCTTTTGTCTTCTTTATGGCTTTAAAGGCTGCTTCATTGTTTGGCTGGTCACTTTCTGTACCTATTCTCATTTCATATGCTATAAGAGACCCATGTAATTCATCCATTGTCATTTTGGTCAAGTCCCTAGTTTCTTCAATGGCAGAGACCTTAGCATCATACTTCAAGAGAAGTGGTCTCAACACTTTTTGTACAACCAAGGATTCATCGAGCTCTTCACCTAATCCTATGATAACATTAACAACTTCATCAACTCTAAGAAAATAGGTTTCAATATCTTCCCTTTCATTCATCTTCAAATTTTCAAATTTTTCTCTATGTCGTTGAAGCTTGACTTGCTTAACTGTTGGATCACCGTCATAGATACTCTTGAGTTTGTCCCATACCTCTTTAGAAGTGTTGCAGTCCATCACTTTTCTAGAAATGGTTGGTGCCAATGCTCCTAGAATAACATGTCTGTCTTTTGAATTACAACTCATAAGCTTCTTCTCATTTGGATCGGTTGGAGCATTATTTGGGATTACATAGACATTTACAACTGAGTACCAAATGTCTACTCTCAAAGATGTTAGGTAAGTTTTCACTCTATCACTCCAGTATGCATAATTTCTTCCATCAAATATTTGAATCCCATTTGAAATGTGTTCATGGTCATCCATCTCTTCTCAGGATTTTCCTTCCAGTGGTTAAATTATTCTGAAGTCAACCTGTTCTGATACCAATTATTGATACTTAGAACACATCAACAAAAGACTTCATCCTCCCTTGAAATTTAGCCTTCTTTACTTCATATTTCCTTTGAAATTTGACTTTTGTTTATAATGAATGTATAATGATATGTATTTATATCATTTATATCACTTCCTTTTAACATTAGGGCTAACCTAACACTTTCTTATTTTGTAATTCTTTTCTTTAATTATCTCCAGGGCCGACATGTACTTCCTTCTTCAATTCACTTTGTCATCTTCAAAAATTCATTTATCCTCAACCATGAGCATCCACGTGACGTGCCACCTACCACCGGAAACAATATGATGTATACTATCCATCCATGGGTGTTTTTTTTGCATGTGCACTATCCTTCATGTCCAAATACCTTCATCAATATTGTACTCCAAAACCAATGACTAGGGTTGACATCAATGACAACAACCAATCTTCCAGCAATAACTCAACATAAGAATGTTTTAACACACAAATTTGGGATATCATGCATAAGCAAATGAGGTTTTGTTTAGTTTCAGTTAGTGGTTTAAGGATAAAAGTGAATAGAAGGAAGACTTCATGGAGAAGGAGGATAAGTATGCTATTAGCATCGGGCCTTCAAGCAGCTAGGTGAAGAAAAAACCCAATCACAAGAACCCCTTGAAACTAAAGTTTAAAACACTAAAAAACATTCATAGCAGTATTATAATCAAACATCCATTATAAAATAACCACAACATCTCATATGGATCATCCAATCATGAGAATTATAGAGTGAGAGGAAACAAGATGGAAAAAGGAAACTGACTTCTGTTAATGAAAATCTCTCAAGTCCCATACATAACCCGAGAACAACTATTCTTAGTTAAAATATTACAAAAGGGGAGCTCTTCTCAACCATATGACCCTCTCAAATAATTCAACTGATGTATTTATAATCAAGAAAGTAGATGGTTTCCTCTCTCTTATGTCATGTTACTTCTATCAGAAGGAAACTCTGGTCAGTATGGGAATGCAGGAGAAACTGCAGTCCATGGTACTTTGATCTGGCAATGTTATGTCTCCTTGGCCAGACCCTCCATGCTTCCATTTAAGGGGGTAGTCGATTGATCAACCACCAATCCTTATTTCATTAACTAATTTTTTTCTTGGGATCACGATGTGAAAAAATTTCCCTCTACGGTACTTCGGGTTGACAATTTTATGTCTCCTCGGCCAGACCCTCCATGCTTCCATTTAAGGGGGTTTTTGATTGATCGCTTTCCTATAGTGATAGACTGGTCAAGGTATTTTAACACTTTTCTTCTCCCTGTGATGCTCCTTTGATGATTTGGCTCAATGACCAGTTTATGTTTCCACGCACTGATCTTAGATTGGACCCCATATAAGAACGTGATTGCGGAAGCTACCAAGGGCGGTTTCGGTCCACACCGCTTCGACCCCCGCAATCCACCACCAAATTCCATGTACCTATTTCTCTATACCATGATTTAAATTGTGGGACCACTCTAGAATTAACGTTCAAGCATGTTTCATCCCCACAATGAAGCATGGCCATCGATCTGATGAAAATTTATGATCTGGGAAACCCTGTTATTTTAGCGCTCTGCTAAAATTTATTTGTCTGCCAACTCCATAAAAATTTTAAACCATGCTTAGAGATGGATCCAATTTTGGTTCTTAAGAGATTTTAATTTCGAGCAAGAATACCTCCTAGAGGATGATCTCCCGAATCTGACATGGTGGCCTAACAATGTATGATGTCATAGCTGGTGATGTATGAGCGCCATGTGTTGAGTTGAAAAACACTCGTGGAGTGGTAGGGACTGAAGCGAAGTGTCATATTGACGTTACTTTGGGACTTTGGGCCTTCTCGTAATACTGTTTCAAAGATCAACAGTTCTTGTTGATTTGAGATCAACGATTCACAATTAATTCGAGAGTTCGCGCTTCGAGAGTTTTCAATGCATAGCTCTTACAATCCTCTGGAGCGTCGTATCTCCAAAGTGAGAGATCTTCCTCAACGCGTCCTCAGCCCTCAATGGATCAAATTTACTTCAAGACTTCATGCCTTCAGGAGTCCTTTACTCACTCAGCTCCTGCTTGCTTCCTACCAGAGTGTGAGACTGTCAGACACGTGTCCCTTGCTTGAATATCAACAACCATGAGTGATTGCGAGCTCACCAATTGAACAAACTTTAATTTCCTCTCTGATCCCCGTAATGAAAATATGATTGTTCGTAGTGGGATCAATATGCATCATTGATCTATTGATCTAGAAAGATCAATGACCCTGAGCGATTGCGAGATCACAACTTGCAGAAACTTTAATTTTCTTTCTGATCCCCACAATGCCTCCCCACCATGGATCTCTCTCCAATGAGATATGATGGTCATGACTTATTCTTTTCTCGACCTAACGGTTGATCTGAACTGTACATGGGATCTCCGCTGCTGAAAATCGAGCCTGCCTGCTTGCTTGTATTTCAAGCTCGAAATGGACGACTCTGAACGTTGCATTTTTCTCATGGTTTTTCCCTGTGTAAACAAAGGACTTGGACGACCTGCAAAAACTACATATGACCCATGACAACTTCATGTGATAACACAAGTGTTTAAGGTAAGTAGAAACTTTTTTATTTTATTTTTTTGAATCACAAAATCCTTCAATTTCTGATTTTCTGAATAATTTTGTTGCTCCAAAAGGGTTTTGAATGAATTGCCATACCCTTCTAATTATGATCTTCTAAATAACTCTTCTTTCAAAAGTATTTATCTGTTGCTCCATAGTGATCCCCTATATGTCTCTCTTGCAAATATGTACCCTATAAATTTTGGAAAAATAATAAAATACTGAATAGCTTAATACCCATGAAATAATTTATGAAAATTGTTTTAAATGAATTACCATAGTTACCTTCAAATTTTGATCTTCTGAATAAATCTTGTTATTATAAATTATTTTGTTTCTCCACAGTTCTCTTTGGTATGGGTCTCTTGCAAATATTTCCAGTGTAAATTTTAGTAAAATAATGAAACAATGAATAGGTTTGTATTATTTAAATGACTGAAATTAAATTTTAAATTCCAACTCATTTTTCAATTGTAAAAAAAAAAGTCGCACTTTTATTTTGTTCGAAACTTCGATGCGTTTATTACTTTAATGCATCAGTGCAGATATGTATACGATGCACCGATGCATTTTAAATTTTTGGAGAACCAATATTGGATAATTAGTTTTTTTGTTACTTGAATTCATGGGACCAGTGTGATGCATATATAAACACCTGATCCGTTACAATATTATAGATGCACCAATGCGTGCTTGTTACAGTAACGCACCCATTATGTTTTCAAAGTTATCTGAATTTTTATTTGGAAAAAAAATAATATATTCATCTTAAATTATTTTTCATGATGCATCCACATGACTTGCAATACATCATAGTATACATTTTGTGCTTAAAGTCGCCTTATTCTTAAAAATAATTTACTATTTATTTTTTTCAAATGCACGAAGATAAGCTTATAATATCAAATGGCCAATTCTTCAAATTCCATCCCATTCCATATTTCTCAAAGTCCATCGTGGAGTTCTCCCTTTCCATCTCGAGTAAGTTCAGATTTTATTTATATTTTGATTATCTAATTGAATTTGTTTTTTTTATCCATGTCAATCTGAATAAAAATATATTGACCAAATTTGTAGGATCCTAATTCAGAATCAAGTTCAGATGAAAATAATATTCCAGTACCAATTCAAAAATGTCAGAAGCTCTTATCACCAACAACATACTGCAAGCAGTTGTAGACGAAAATGGACAACCACTTAACATTGCATAGTACCATGCCATCTTCCAGCCACAATCCTAGGTCAATGATGCTAATAATTGTTTTGTATAATGTGATTTGAACAAACCAATTGCATTGTTCTTAGCATTATAGTGATCATGAGAAACCTACCTATCATCTTTCGTTGCACCCCACTACAATGTCAAATCGAGAGAAAGCTACAATAAGAGCAAAACTTGGAGAGGAATCATTCCAAGAATGGTTGAATCAACCACCTATTCAATTCCCACTACTTCAAGATTCACCAATTAGGAATGACTACAACAATAGTAGTTCTTCAGATGTTGGCAATGGAGTAAATGAAATAGAGGTTGGTATGGATGATTATTTATGGGATACAACTTCCATGGATACAATTTTGTTAGATGCATTCCAGAACGATGAGCGAGGGGGTGATGGTCATATCACTTATACGTTATTCAAAATTCTGAAATATGCTTCCACCACCCCTCTCTTTGGACCTAGACAGTCAAATTCTACCCAAATGGGGACAACAATGTTATTGTACAACTTGAAAGCAAAGTTTGGCATGTCAAACACATGTTTCTTGACAATATTGAGGTAACTAATCATCATTAAGTCCCTTATAATTTGAGAAATTTTGTCACACAATCAACATTAAAAATGATCGATTTTATGAACATTAAATAACGTTGTACATTTCTATTTCCCACTAACAGCAGGTTATTCAAAGATAAGCCTCTTCCGAGTGATAATGTCTTCCCCAATAGTTGCCAAGAGGCCAAGAAAAAGTTGAAAATATTGGGTTTTTAGTACATATCATAGCAAGCATGTCTGAATGATTGTATTCTATATAGAGGAGAATATGCAGACAAAGAGATATGTTTGAAATGTGGACAAGACATATATCATAAATTAAATAAAAAGGGTAAATCACATGGTCATCCTCATAATATATTGAGGAACATGCCTATAATATGAATGATTCAAAGGCTCTTTCATTGCAAAGAATTAGCTATGTTGCAGGGATGACATACCCCGCACAGAAGTGAGTTAGGAGTTATGTGAATCCCAACAGATTCAATAGCCATGAAGCCTATAGAGGATACATGGCCCGAAAAATTCAAGGATGAAGTACAAAGTCTGTGACTCAGCATAGCCATGGATGGAGTCAACCCATATTCCCTCCAAAACACCAACTATTATGTTTTCCCTGTAGCAGTGATCAATAAAAATACCCCCCCATAGTTGTCCATGAAGAATGAACATCTTATGTTGGGTCTTATAGTCCCTGGTAGAAGACAAGTGAAGAATATGGATGTCTACCTACAACCATTGGTAGATACATTGAAGGAATTATGGGAAGGGGTACTTGTATACGATGTATCATGACCCATCACAACATAGAGGAATTTTACATTGTATGGAATATTTTCTTACACCATACATGATTATCCAGGCTTACGAGTTTCCTTTGGTAAATTACATGTTTATTGATTTTTTTAATACGTAACAATATTTTT
Organism: Picea glauca; assembly: GCA_000966675.3. NCBI lineage: Eukaryota > Viridiplantae > Streptophyta > Pinopsida > Pinales > Pinaceae > Picea > Picea glauca. Next base: position 289,758 of record JZKD02S0381480.1, read on the forward strand.
TGGCATATTTAATTTGTTGTGATTGTTCTGGACTTCGACGCTAACATTATCTACTGTATATATTAATAATTCAGCAGGTCTTGTAATGAAATGCTATCATTGATGTAAATATTGTGGACCTTCTATGAAGGCTAGGTGGTCCAACCACCTACAAAATCTAGTGTACGACTGCTCCAGGGTATTCCTCCTAGAACAACACCCTTATAGAATAGAAACATCCACTTTCAATGGTAAACCATAGAGATCCCATAGGCCTGCAATGATGACACCAAGAAAATGACTTAGATCATATGTGAGAGAGGGAGAAGGAGATTACATAAATATTCGATTCAAATATTGGGAGCATATTAAAATTTCCCACTTACTAGATCTTATGCATATATTTAAAAATGCTTCATCTTCTTTATGGAGGAACATATCATCAAATGAAAGTGACACATTGGTTGTTAAGAGAGATCTTATTTCTTCTAAAAGTAAAAAGAAAAATTGGCCAAGAAAATAAAGTAGAGGAGAGGTTGGTCCCTCTTGGTATTTCAAAAAGGATGATAGCCCATGGATATTGAAGAAAGTTGATCTTTCTTTGGAAAACAAAGTTATATTGGGTGTGAAGGTTCCTTATTTATATGGGTCTTCACTACGACGTAGCTTCACTGTGGAATACAATTTGTCGGGGTTAAAATCACATGACCATTTGAACCTTCTAAGAGTATTTATGACAAAAACATGATTTTATTATTTGTTTTATAATTTCATGCTATAGGATAAAACACAATTAATTTTGTATGGGCTTACTTTGTAGTGTCATTATCCCCTTCTGGTGTGTGGGTGTGTGAACCATGACTTTCCCCAAGATCTACGATGTGCCATATCTAAATTATTTGCATTTGTACGTTGGATCACATCAAAGGAGATTCATATGGCTAGCATTCCACGGTGACATCAAGATATAGTTGAGATTGTTTGTATTTTTAAGAAGGAACTCGTGACGATTTTCATGAACTTGCAAGTTCATCTTCTAATTCATGTAGTATATGAGGTTGAATTAGTAGAAGTGGTCTCTTGTTGGATTTTCTTCTTAGAAAGGTACATGAATAAATTGAAAGGATTTGTTTGACAAAGGGAAAAATCATAGGGGTATATGGAAAAAGGCGTACATATCATATGAGTCTTTCTATTATGCTAGTGAGTACATCAAGAAAATAGACAACACACCAGGTGCGGTGATTTGGGATGATCAAAGGGATGAATAAAAAAGAGAAGGGCAACTTCTGCAAGCGAATGGAAAAAGGCACTTGATAAAGAGTAAGTGACTTATCATTTGTCAAATTTCTATGCAACAATTATTCACACTAAACTTCATAATGTATATTTTGATGTGATATGTACTATATGTCGGTTTGATGCCATCAATAAATTCATTCTTTACAATTTGGAGGCAACACAATCGTGGGTCACATTGTATGAACAAAAGAGGAAGAAATGTGACAGTGATAGGAAATAATTTAGATGGTTGAATGTAGAAGCATACCTTATCCTGATCATTTAAAAAAAACTCCAGTGATATTCCCCAACAGTTGGGTTGTTGACCAAGTCAGAGAGAAATACAGTGCATCTGGTTGTTACCCCCGTGATGAATAGGATGCACTAAACATAGGGATTGGGTGCGAAAACTCGATAGTAATATCTTTGTGTGCATTTTGTAACTTTTAAATGCACCTTTGAACTATAACATCTATATTTTATATTTTATTGGTCGACTTATTAGACACATGAGACTATGATTTTTTCACTTTTTTATAGGTGCATTTGTTCTCATCTATGTGGGTGTATGCAAATCATTTTCACACAGAGGATGTCGACGATGGACGCATGACACAAGACCATGGAGTGGCAGTTGAGTTCAACCAATCTAATCATTCTAGCCACTATGATAAAAATCTAATACGAGGGACGTTATGTTATGTTGGAAAGATACAAGAGATCATTCAAGTGGACTTCTCTTCTTACCAATGTGTTATTTTTAGGTGCAAGTGGTTGGACACCTTTGATCAGAATAATGTAAAGGAATATCACGATAGTGGACTAATATGTATTAACTCTAGAAAGATGTGGGATGAACCTAAGGAGCCTTATGTTTTCCCAAAACACTGCAACCAAGTGTTTTTTACCCGAATGTGTTGGACAGGGATTGGTGGTTCGTATTAAGACACGACCCTAGATCAAAACATATTTTTTAGAACAACAGTGTTATCATGCCAAGTGAGGAAGATAATGAGTGTGATGAAAACAAAGAGTGATATGTACATTTTTTATTTCATCTATAATATTGTTGTTGTATCTTTCTTTTATATTCTTTATTTCGTTAATTATAATATTTTTTATTCATCTTATGATAGAGGAAATATTAAGTTAATTATAACAAATCTTTGAACAATTTTAGTTGGTTAACAGTTAGTTTGATGCATAATGTGGTTGTCTTTCAAATTATTTGTGATTGCATGGAACGATTGTTATTTGAACATATTTATATCTCGTTGTATATATTTAAAAAAATTTCATCTTCTTTAAGTAAATTCCAATTGTGAAATCCTGAAAAATGTTAAATGTCCAGTTGAACTTTTAATGGGATATTAAAGTCTACTTTTTATGTTGATATAATTAGATGTAATGATATGTTCGATATGCATGTTTAACAGTACAATTTTTTTGATTATATGTTAACATGATGATTCAAAAGTTGAGTTTATGTTCATTTATTTTGTATATTTAAAAGTAAGATTAACAAAAAATGTGGTTTATAATTTAAAAAATAAATTTATAACATGATTTTTTGATAATTTGGTTTTTAACTAAAGTAGTTTTTGTTAGTTTACATAATTTTATCATTGATTTTGAAAATATTTATAAAGTTATGCCCCCAATGTTGACAAAAACCACAATTAATGAATTAATTTAAAATTTGATAGCAATCAACTTACGGAATAATGAAAAAAATAGCAATAGGAGGATTGGCAACCACAAATTTTTAAAGCCAATAAAATGCTTATCATTGGAGATCATAAATTTTTATAATAACAATTTTTAGTGTAGAAGAGTCTATTCAAAAAGAGTAATTAGTAGAATGGAAAATAATATTTTTTCATATGTAATTTGTTTTTTGAAAAAAAAATAGTTAGAATGAATATGTATAATGAACTATCTATGCAATTATAGTTTCAATTTTATAATTATAGCTTCAACCATATTGAACTTTGTAATTTATAAAAATAAGCATGATGATGATAACCATCTTATAACTAACATAAACAACATCTAAAATACACATTTGTATTCACTAGCTAACATCATCTAATTATATATACCTCTAGCACATAGAAACGTCATTAATTAGATAGCACACATATCTAATAATTTAATAGGGAATCTTCATTGTGATCACATCTAAAAAAAGACAAGCATTTTCTAACATCATAATCATGCACATATAACAAGCATCATTTAACATACACATCTATCAAGCACATTTAACATTAAACATATCTAACATGACCTAAAAATGTACACATCAACATTAACATATAAATTAATTAAGTATATAATCATGATCAACAGGAAAAATGCACGTCTAATGAACAATTTTATAACATACACATATATCAAGCACATTTAACAAACATATATAACATGACCTAACAATATACATGTCAACATAAACATATACATTAAGTACATCATCAACATGATCAATAGAAAAAAAAAACACCA
>JZKD02S0381492.1:0-18482 GCA_000966675.3 Picea glauca
GATTGTGAAAAGAGTTTCCAACACTTGAAGAAATTATTAACAAGTGCTCCAATACTAAGGATTTTAGATCCAAATGAAGACTTCATTGTATGCATAGATGCATGTAAAGAAGAACTTGGTGGAGTCCTCGGTCAAAATGGGTTTGTTGTATGTTATGAATCAAGTAAGTTGAAGGATCATGAAAGGCACTATGTCACTCATGATTTGGAGTTCGCAGCCATAGTGCATGTCTTGAGGAAATGTAGGCACTACCTCATGGGGAAAAGGTTTGAGCTAAGGACATATCATAATGGTCTGAAATATTTATTTGATCAACTAACTCTAAATTATAGGCAAAGAAGATGGTTAGAATTTCTTAGTGAATATGACTTTGATATAAATCATATCAAAGGGAAAGAGAACAAAGTGGTTGATGCACTCAGCATAAGAGTGCATGAGTTTCATGCTACCTCCATTACCATGTACCAATAAGATTTGAAATACAAAATTATAGAGGCTGCAAAATCAGATTTGCAATACAAGGAATTAGTGGAAAAATTGCAACAAGGTATTTTGCAGCAAAAAATTGAAGACTATAAGCTAGAAAATGATGAAATTCTCATATACAAGGGAAGAATTTATGTATCAAATTCCCATGAATTGAAAAATATGATATTGAGAGAAATACATAATGCACCTTATGTTAGGCACTTAGGTTATCAGGAAACTATTGCAGCTATCAAGAGCCAATATTATTGTCCAGAAATGAAGAAAGAAGTTGTTGATTTTATTGCCAAATGTTTGGAATGTCAAAAGGTAAAGGCTTAGAATAGACCCCCAGCTAGTTTTCTACATCCATTACCCATTCCTGAGTGGAAATGGGGCGTTGTAATAATGACTTTCATCACCAAAATACCCAAAAACAATAAACAACATGATTCTATCATGGTAGTGGTGGATAAGCTTACTAAAGCTGCCCATTTTATTCCAATAAAGCTCACTCACAAGGAAGCCAACATTGTTGATGTTTATATGAAAGAAATTTCTCGATTACATGGTATACCCAAGACAAATGTGTCTGATAGAGATCCAAAATTTACCTCTAATTTTTGGAAGGGATTATTTAAGGGATTTGGAACAAATTTGAATTTTAGCACAGTTTATCATCCAAAATTAGATGGACAAACAGAGAGGGTGAATCAAGTGATTTATGATATGTTGAGGATGTATGTGATGGATAAACCATCAAAATGGGAATACTACCTACATTTGGTAGAGTTTTCTTATAACAATGGGTACCAAACATCTCTAAAGATGAGCCCATTTAAGGCACTTTATGGAAGAAGGTGCAACACACCGGTAAGTTGGGATAACCCAACAGATAGAGCAATGGTTGGGCCAAATGTACTCAGGGAAATGAAGGAGAAAATGTTGAAAATAAAACAAAATCTAAAGGTTTCCCAAGACAAGAAGAAAATCTATGTTGATAAGGGAATAAATCAAAGGGAATTTAAAGTGGGGGACCATGTATTCTTGAAAGTGAAGGCCAACAGAAGTTCCTTGAAGTTGGGAAATTGTTCAAAGTTGGTAGCTTGCTATTGTGGGCTGTTTGAAATCCTAGAGAGGATTGGGCCTATAGCATACATGCTTGCCTTTCATACATCAATGACCATTCATAATGTATTTCATGTATTATTTCTTAAGAAATATATACATGACCCTAATCATGTTATTGATTGGAATGTGATTCAGATGGAGAAAGAAGGTGCTTTCCAAGTACATCTGGTACACATTCTGGACCAAAAAATAAAACAACTCTGGAATTGAGCCATATGTATTGTAAAGATCCAATGGACCTGGTACGGTCTTGAGGACACAAGTTGGGAGCATGACTATGCAATGCGGGAAGAATACCCAGATATTTTTGAGTATTTTTTATTATTTTTTTATATATGTGTACATAATGCACTAAGGACAATGCATGAATAAGGGGAGGGGATTGTAATACCCCTAGGTCGAACCCCAACTATAAATTTAAATGTAAATGTACTTAAGTTGGTGAGTTGTTTGATATCATTTTTGTATGCACCTTCAATGGCATAGTGCACACATGCACTGTGCACTAAAATGATGAAGTGTGCACATTCCAGGATACCACGTGCAACAAACTTAAGTGCGCGTGATTTTGAGGCCAGGGAGCCTTTGTGTATATGTTGTGTTTTATAGGCTAGTGAGTCAGTTATTATAAGATAGGAGGCTTATGTGTTGAATTAGGCTAGAGAATCTAAATGCTAAAGGCCAGTGAGCCTATTTATGTATATCTCTTATCATTAATATAATACATCATTGTGTGTTGATCGACCATGATAAAAGAGTATGGGGGCCTAAACTCCACTAGTTAGGGAAAGCGGGGGGGATAAAATTTAAGGAAAAGGGATAAGCTAGGAAGATTAATCCAAAATGGAATATTATATTAATATTCCTTAAAGTATAAAGTATGGATAATTATTTTATCCTAAGTTCTAAGGATGAGGACAAGTGATGCAAAGTAGCTCTCGACATGACAAGTGTCAAGTTGGGAACATGCATACATATAGATTGGAATTAGTTAATATTCCCATTCATTCCATGATCATGGACTCACTCATTCAGTTGTCCTCTATACCCTCATGTCACTGTACCTGCACCTATATTCATACCCATACCTGTATATGTACCTGGTTAGCTTGGGAGCTAGACTGAAGAAACGGGTTACCAGGCCCATGGGATATTGAAGAGGTGGGTTTCCATGCCTATGGGATATTGAAGAGGTGGGTTGCTAGACCTGTGGGATATTGAAGAGGTGGGTTGTCAGGCCCATGATCAATTTCTCTCTAGGTGAGAGAATTGTTGGGAATTGATTTCCTGAAGGTTCCAAGCTACAGCTACAGGTCTGTGAGACTTCATGTCTGACCTATTTTTGAAGCTAGAAAGGAAGTGGGGCAGCCGAAGGACCATTGAGAAGAGAAGGGGCACACTTCTTGGGGTGGGATAGGCATGTGGGGAATGAGGGACAGTAGGTTGTTAGTTTGAGTTGAAACCTGTGATGAAGTCTTTCCTGTTGTCTGAGATACATCATCCTGGTTAGGAATCTCAATGATGACCCACTATTGAGAGTGATAACTAGCGTGGTCTAAGGTTGGGAGGTTTGTGGAATGTTTGCACATAGTTGGTGATATGTTTACCAATATAAGTGTCCATTTTGTGTTAAATTACATGCTGCATTATTATGTATGCGTTTATTTTTATGGGTTTTTCTCGTGTGTGGTTTATACCTATTTTTATATTTATGAGTGATGCTTGTCTATGATGCATGTATATGTTTACTGTTATTTCTGTATGAATCTGTACATTTACAAAATGTGTTTGTCTGTTTTAATTTTTATATATAAAGTTCTGCAAGGTTTTATGTGTGTATATGTTTAATTTGCATACAGTTCAAAAATTTTATGTGGCATAGCCCATTTGGATGTTGGGGATCTTACAGAATAGGTTACCTAGAAAACGTATAACTACCCCTCAAGGATCCATTCACAAATACATATACACACTTACAATTGATTACCTATCTTGTGAATGTTATGGTCTAGTTGTGATGTTTTGGTTAGTTTGTGATGGCATTTTTGTGAGGTAGAAAAGGAAGGTCGAACGTGGAAGTCTCAAAGTTGCAGCAAACATGAGTAACCATATTTTTTGAAGTTATCAACGGGTCATAGTGGAAAAAGTAGCGAACATCTGTGGGTCACATTGGAAAAACTAGAGGACATCTGCAGGTCACAGTGGAGAAAGTAAAAGATATCCATGGGTCATATTGGAGAAAGTAACATACATATGCAAGTCATGATGGAGAATGTAGTGGATATCTAAGGATCACAGTGCACAAAGTAGCAGACTTGCATGGGTCATAGTGGAGAAAGTAGCAGACATATGTGGGTCACAGTGGAGAAAGTAGTGGATGCTTTTGAAAAGGCTTGAAGAAGGTGCCATCTTGTTGATTCTGAAGTTGAGGAAGGTTTGTTGGTCTGAGATGATATGCACTAGGTCCTCTTCATGAGAAAATGTATGTTTTACATGTGTTTGTTTGAGACTTGTTTCATGGATGGTATGGCACATGCTTAAGGCATGTCTTGGAAACCTTGTGTTACATGGTACATGGTTGCATATGGTTGAGTTGATATTGATATATGATTGACACATATTATTGGTACTTGGTACATGGATATTATGGTTCATTGTTAGAGGCACATCTTTTTATTGGAATATGTATGTGGCACATTCCTTGGTACTTTGTTGAGGCACTTCATTGTTAATATATTATGGTACATGGTGTATGGAATGATTGAGACATATCATGAGTGATATGGTATATGGTTGAGGCACATGGTTTGAGGATCATCTTGGATATTGGGCACATTTCTTGAGATAAATTTATGAGTCATTCCTTGGTGACATTGATGCATTGTGCATGGTTGATGTACTTGGTGTAGTACATGGTTGATACATGGTATGGTATAAGTGTTGATGGTTGATTTACTTGGTGTAGTAAATGGTTGATACATGGTATGGTACATGTGTTGATGTACATTGTTGAGGTGCATGGTTGATGTGCATGGTTGATGCATGGTTAGGCACACATCTGGTGCATGGTCGATGCACGATTTGGTACATGTGTTGATGCATGGTTGATGAACATATTGTGGTACACGGTTGATGCTTGGTATGGTACATGTTGATGGTTTTGTACATGATTTGGTACTTGTTTGAGACACATACCCTTTGATGGTATGTTGGTGATATTGGTACATGATTAGTAGAGGCATGTGTTGGTGATGTTGTACATCTAGTTGAGAGGTGTCCTTGGTGTATGTGAGAGGATGTGGTTGAGTATCAGTGATAATGAAAAGTTGGAAAGGTTGATCAGTGGAAGGTTAATGTGATAGGTTAGATACAATGATAGGTTGATAGGTCACAGGCATATGTGACAATGGAAGTGACAGTGATAGTGGAAGTGACAATGGTAGTTCCAGTGGCAAAGATTTTGGTAGTGAGAGTTGGTATAAACTTATATTTAAGGGTGGTAGGATGGGGAAATGAAAGGGGGTTGTAGCATCCTTGTAGTTGGAGCTGGAGAATCAGGGAGTTGTAAGTTCATTCAGGTTGGATCCTAAGAATCAAGGTTTGTATCCTCCTTCCATTTGGAGTCAGAGAATTTAGGGAGTTGTAGATTCCTTCAGGTTGGAGCATGAGAATAGGGGGTTGGAGCCTCCTTCCAATTGCAACTGGAGAATTTGGAAGTTGGTTCTTCCTATGAATGAATTCTTGATATACGTAAGAAATAATTTTGTTCTTTTTTCCCATTTGAGTTTGCATGTAAATATTGGTGTATTGTGTATTTGATGTGATGTTTCTTATGATTATATGCTCATGATATATAGAATGAAAACACAGATGATACATTGATGATAAATTTTTGAAAATTTTTGTTAAAGTGAAAGAATATATATTTTGGTTAAAATTGGCATAAACTGCTCATATTAATTCACCCCCCCCTCCCTCTCAATATTCCAACATATGTCTCATTGAATGCAATATTTTCTTGCAAATGGACCAAGCGGTTTCTTAATAATAAAAAGGTAAATAGTGGCTTCAACATCAATATAAATATATCCTCAAATTCATTATAAGACCCTTATGAAACACATGCAAGTAGAATATGTAACCATATTTTCTCAAAAGAAAAAGAGATAAATGGGGTTGATCATTTCAAAGAACTTTAAATGATTTTGCACTTAAAAATGAAAAGAATATGATGAGCACACTTCAAAAATAACATACTCAGAAATATCAAATTCTGAGAAATCACTAAATTTGTGACCTGAAATAGTTCTCTAGGCAATTCAATACATAAAATATATTTCACATTACAAATCATTTCAGTAAACCGATTGACCAATGCTTAGAAATAAATCCTTCCAAACGCAAGAAATAAACCTCCAAGAATTAATTAGACAAAAACATTTTACATTATCAGTCACATGTATGGTGTACAATACTCCTATTGATGTTTTAGAAAGAGGCCTAGAAGAATAAAAGAAAAACTCTCAAACTCGGCCTTATGCTTTGTGTCAGACATACAAACACAAAGCCTTGAGAGAAATTTTGTAGCAGAAGAAGAAGTAAGAAAATGGAGATATGTATTTGCATATGAGAAAGTCAACAATGTATTGAAGGTTGAACCAATTATATTTTTATGATGTAACCCCTTCTTTGATGGTTCTTTCCTCCTTTTAAATATGCTCCCAATGTTTTTCCTTACCAATTAGGGTTTATGTTCTTTTGGAAGTTTCCCAAGTGTTTATTCTTTTTGGAATGAAAATTAGATCCTCTAAATTAATGATTGATTGAACACTTATTAATGAATTAGGTCATTGAAATTTTTTCCTTCAAGTGGGACCCATTTCATCCCTTTATAAAAGCTATTTAATAAAATTTGATTTCCAACATTTGAAGCTAACTTCCTGAAAAAAATAGACTTCCTTTTAATGTTTTGAGCATGGAAAGTGACTTATCATCCATGGAAACCATTCTATAAACAATATTCACTATTTTTTATTTCTAATGAGCCATGTTGAGATAAATTCAAGGGCCTTTATCCCAAATTATAACCTCAAGAAGTTGAGGTTCCAAATAGTTTTCCCATGAATCCATGAAACAAGAGTTGACTATTATTTTAATTTCTAGAACTATTGAGGAAAAATTCATCCACTAAAACCTATCCCATTTTCTTCCTTGTCAAATTACCTTTCCAACGAGGTATTAGTTTCCCAAAAAGAGCATCTAGATCAATATTTATGAGCTCCAGAAGATGGAGACTCAACCATTGTCAATCTAGTTCGTGGGTGAATCTTGTCCTTTGATTTAATTTTTCCTTTCTTAGTCTCACATACATTGTGGGGGGTGAAGAACTTAGTGTTTATAATACATACACATCCCTTACATTCATATGAAATATAATGAATTATGGAAGACTTAGTGTAGCTCTCATGCCTTAGAAAAATTCATGTCTTGGTAGTATTTTGATCGCTTAGTCACTGCCCAATCATCTCCCAATCACTTCCCAATAGACCTGTGAATGCCTAACATGTCACATATATGTTTCACTCAAGGGTAGGTCCACCTTACTTCCATGTGTCACCCATGGATAAGTCCATGTCACTGCCACGTGTCACCCTAGGATAGGTCTACGTTACTACCATGTGTCTCCCAAGGATGAGTCCACATCACTGCAACATGTGTGAGAGTTTATGTTATTATTAGGTTTATTTTCAATTTACTAGATAACCATAGCATAGATAGGATCACTGAGAAAAGAAAAATCACAAGATACACAACATTTATCCTGGGAAACCCTCATGGGGGAGAAAACCCAAAAAAAACTTCCTTAATATAGATAGCCAATACAATGCCAAGACAATACACAAAACACTAGAGAATATCATCTCCCAAGTAATGCACCTCTCTCCCTTCCTAATTCTCCAATTGCAGCTTCCAAACTTGCACTCTAGATGATCGAATGAGTGAGTGAAAAAAATAGGCATTGGCTTCCTTTATTTATGCAAACTGGCAGGTGTTGAAAGTAGGTGTCTCTTCACTAGCAGGGCTGACTTCTCTTTATGGGTGTTTAGAACCACTTTAATTTTCCTGGGGGTCGACTTCTCAATTTGCAAAAGGGGATTTGGTCATTTACAATGCCCAACATGATCAATCCACAAAAGGGGATTGATCTAATGAATAATACATCAATAATAAATAGAATACTCTTTGTATTTACAATATTTCAATACTCCCCCTTAACAAGAAGGGTATTGTACAACATCATCAGGAGAGAGAGAGGGAAACATCACCAACAACATCTGGAACAATGACTGGTGTATCTATAAGTCATCGGAATTTTTTCTCATCATCAATATCATTAACAACACAACACAAAGGCTAGAGTATCATCAACATCAACACTAGGTTGAGAGTCTTCAACATGAAGTTGGCATCACAACACGAAGATGGCTACACAATATCATCAACACGAAGCTTGCATCACAGTATGAGACTGGAAACAAAACATCATCAGAACGAAGCTGACATCACATCAGGAGGTTGTAAATACATCATTGAAGCACGAGGATGGAAACACATCATCACAACATGAGGATGGAAACACATCATCACAGCACAAGGCTGGAAACACATCATCACAACACGAGGCTGGAAACACATCATCACAACATGAGGCTGGAAACACATCATAATAGTATGAGGTTGGCACATCATCAGCACGAAGTTGGAATCACAACACAATGCTGGCAGTACATCACTACTCCCCCTTTTGAGGGAGGTCCTTTTGGACTACACCAAGATTATCTCGAAAGTGCTCAAACTTTATATGAGATAGAGGCTTGGTCAACACATCAAAAACCTGTTCATCTATGCTAACATACTGGAGATTTATGCCTCCTCTTTGAAACATATCACAAATGAAGTGATACCATATCTCTATGTGTTATGACTCATCATAGAACACATCATCTCCATACAACTCTTGTTATCACATAGGATCACGGTGGCTTCCATCTCCAGATCAAATAGATCTTTCAACAACATCTGAAGCCATACGGCTTCACAATTAGCGGAACATGAAACAATATATTATTCTTCTTTTGTGCTTGGAGAAATGTTGAATTTCTCCCTATTCTGGCATGAAGTCATGGCTAACCTCAAAATGAAACAACATCCTAAAGTGTTCTTTCTATCAGAAACACTTCTAGCTCAATATGAATCGGTGTAACCACTGAGTCTGAAGTCATGATCTCTATTATAAAAGAGACCAAAATCCAACATACCCTTAAGGTATCTCATCATATGTTTTGCAGCAACAGTGTGAACACTTATGGGTTCTACTAGATACTTACTCAAGGAAAAACATATATCTAGCCTGGTATTTGTCATATACATCACTGAAGCAATAATTTGTCTGTACATAGTAGCATCAACTAATTCTGACAAGGTATCTACTAGGAGCTTCAACTTTGTTTCCATGGGTGTGTACATGTATTTACATTTAAACATGACAAACCTCTTCATTTTAACTACATACTTCCCTTGGTTAAGAAATATCTTCTCTATGATCTGCCAAACTTCAATACCTAAGAGATAATTCATTTAGGTCTTCCATCAAAATCTGTAGTGAGCTTATTCTACAATATGTGATGAGATTTTATTCATCTTTTCAAGAATACATCATCTACATATAGTAGTAACATCACTCGCTCATCATTCATAACCTTGAGATAAAGGTTAGAATAAACTTTACTCTAGGTAAATCCCAAGCTTGTCAGGAAACTGCCAATTCTTCCATACCAAGCTCTAGTAGCTTTCTTCAACATGTATAGAGATTCTTTCAACCGAAAGACATGAGTCTTTCTATCTTCAATATTCAAATCAAATTTTTGCATTACATTGTACCAATCTGGTACACTTGCTCAGTTGCAACTCAATCTGCATAATCATGTGCTAGCTCTATGTTCTCTCTGCAAAGAACTATCTATCTCACTGCTTGAGAGTATGTCCTCTCCTCTTTCTACAATTGTTCCTTCTAGAACTAGGACTCTGCACCTACAACTACTCTGAAGATGATAATGACTATGTCATTCTCACTGTGGTTGCTGAAATATGTGAGTAACTCCTCTTATTCTATCATGACAACAACCTCATCTCAAACTGAGAGTGGATCAATAACTGATACTGAAGGTAGCTCTTCTTCTTTCATGGAGGTAACTCTATATTTTATTATAAATCATGTCTTCATGACCCAACTAATGTAATGCACCAACTTCCACTCATTTTTAAATATGGGGATTTCTCCCCCTGCATCTCATACTATATATGAATCATGGTTGTTCTGATTGTCTTCATAAATATTGGAACTATTTCTTCAATTACTAGAGTAAGTGTCTCATCATAGTCTTCTCCTTCTTGTTGGGAGAATCCTCTAGACACACATCAGGCTTTGTACATCTGCATCATGCTTGATCTATATATATCAATCTTGGAAGCCAATACTGACTTATCTTCTAGTCTCACGGAAGAATCCATATCCTAGTCTTTCTGACTGGCTTCCTTCTTTGTCACTGAAACAAGGGAATCTTCCAGGAGATTTCATATCTCCTAGGAGTATCTGAAGTTACGATCTAGTCTTCTCATGGAATCTTTCCCCCAATCCTGGAAGTTGTCTCTTCATCTGATCCTTTCTGAGATCAGGCTTACTCTCGATTTCTTCTGAGTCTACAAGGACTTCATCATATCTTATAGGGTATACTTGGTGTTGAATACCAAGTCTAAATATGAAATACTGATTCAGGCTTCAAATGAGTTTTGCTTCCCATCAAGGTGGCTTCATTAACCTTTGAAAATTTTTGTTGTGAGTTCTTGTTTTAATGTTCGATCATCTTTGGAGTCTTCTGCTCCTTACAATCAATCTTCATATGAGATACTCTGAATCTCAAAAGATAGCTTCTACTTCATATTCTTTGGTACATGAATGTATATGGTCATGTGAATAGTATGCTTCATGTCTCATCTAATATGTTTCCTTCTATAACCTTCACTATATGTTCCTCAGGGTTATTACCTGTAACCTGAAGCAAGGTCAACAAAACAACAAGCAAGAACAATACTCTTTTGATAATAGTAAATAAAACAATAGCATGAATAATCGTCAGAGTAGCTCCTTTAGAGATTTCACTTGTGACCTGTCTAAAACAAATATCAAAAGTAAGAGATACAATACGAAATGAGATCAACACTCTTCTAGTGTTGTGATCAAACATTCATCCAAGGTAACCTAGAATCAACACAAAAATTTTATCCTAGAGGAGATGTTAGTTGTATCTATTACACTAAGAATTTATCTCAATATGTTCACTTGCTACCAAGTATAATACTTTTCAAAGACTGCTACCTCAACTATAGTGTTTACTTGTAAAGGGGTAGTTATCAACTTGTCATGTGCAACCTTGAATCTTATCAACTTAATTAATCAAACCTAGAACCTGGAGCCTTGTATTCAAGAATGAGTGTGTTTCTTTTCTTCCAAGTCTCCTTCACTCAAGATGACGAGTTTTTTCTTCAACCTATATTTTGTACTAGGACAATATGTTATCTTGACAGAAGGTTGGGTTAAAGAATAAACTCTATGATCTCAACTTTAATCGATCTAATACCTTGGCTTTAATTTTGACCAAAGGTTAGTATGATGGTCATAACTTGAACATGAAACCTAGATCAAAATAATTTCATAACAAATAGATGCATATTAGAATAATCAAACCTGGGTTGCATTGTTCCTCTAAATGTGTTGGATCTCGAGATCCTTCTGGATCTATGGAAACAGATCCCTTCTCCTACAAATACCCTTTAAAGATTAACAATTTAAACATATGTGAGTACATACCTCTGATAGCATTTGCAAGTAGTCGCAACATCTGGTAGTAGCAGTAATAATTACCAACTCTTAAGAACTTCAAGGGTGACTGAAACTGGTACTACAGTTGATAATTCAACTGATATTGCAACTGCAATTGATACTACAANTGATGTTGTACATCTAGTTGAGAGGTGTCCTTGGTGTATGTGAGAGGATGTGGTTGAGTATCAGTGATAATGAAAAGTTGGAAAGGTTGATCAGTGGAAGGTTAATGTGATAGGTTAGATACAATGATAGGTTGATAGGTCACAGGCATATGTGACAATGGAAGTGACAGTGATAGTGGAAGTGACAATGGTAGTTCCAGTGGCAAAGATTTTGGTAGTGAGAGTTGGTATAAACTTATATTTAAGGGTGGTAGGATGGGGAAATGAAAGGGGGTTGTAGCATCCTTGTAGTTGGAGCTGGAGAATCAGGGAGTTGTAAGTTCATTCAGGTTGGATCCTAAGAATCAAGGTTTGTATCCTCCTTCCATTTGGAGTCAGAGAATTTAGGGAGTTGTAGATTCCTTCAGGTTGGAGCATGAGAATAGGGGGTTGGAGCCTCCTTCCAATTGCAACTGGAGAATTTGGAAGTTGGTTCTTCCTATGAATGAATTCTTGATATACGTAAGAAATAATTTTGTTCTTTTTTCCCATTTGAGTTTGCATGTAAATATTGGTGTATTGTGTATTTGATGTGATGTTTCTTATGATTATATGCTCATGATATATAGAATGAAAACACAGATGATACATTGATGATAAATTTTTGAAAATTTTTGTTAAAGTGAAAGAATATATATTTTGGTTAAAATTGGCATAAACTGCTCATATTAATTCACCCCCCCCTCCCTCTCAATATTCCAACATATGTCTCATTGAATGCAATATTTTCTTGCAAATGGACCAAGCGGTTTCTTAATAATAAAAAGGTAAATAGTGGCTTCAACATCAATATAAATATATCCTCAAATTCATTATAAGACCCTTATGAAACACATGCAAGTAGAATATGTAACCATATTTTCTCAAAAGAAAAAGAGATAAATGGGGTTGATCATTTCAAAGAACTTTAAATGATTTTGCACTTAAAAATGAAAAGAATATGATGAGCACACTTCAAAAATAACATACTCAGAAATATCAAATTCTGAGAAATCACTAAATTTGTGACCTGAAATAGTTCTCTAGGCAATTCAATACATAAAATATATTTCACATTACAAATCATTTCAGTAAACCGATTGACCAATGCTTAGAAATAAATCCTTCCAAACGCAAGAAATAAACCTCCAAGAATTAATTAGACAAAAACATTTTACATTATCAGTCACATGTATGGTGTACAATACTCCTATTGATGTTTTAGAAAGAGGCCTAGAAGAATAAAAGAAAAACTCTCAAACTCGGCCTTATGCTTTGTGTCAGACATACAAACACAAAGCCTTGAGAGAAATTTTGTAGCAGAAGAAGAAGTAAGAAAATGGAGATATGTATTTGCATATGAGAAAGTCAACAATGTATTGAAGGTTGAACCAATTATATTTTTATGATGTAACCCCTTCTTTGATGGTTCTTTCCTCCTTTTAAATATGCTCCCAATGTTTTTCCTTACCAATTAGGGTTTATGTTCTTTTGGAAGTTTCCCAAGTGTTTATTCTTTTTGGAATGAAAATTAGATCCTCTAAATTAATGATTGATTGAACACTTATTAATGAATTAGGTCATTGAAATTTTTTCCTTCAAGTGGGACCCATTTCATCCCTTTATAAAAGCTATTTAATAAAATTTGATTTCCAACATTTGAAGCTAACTTCCTGAAAAAAATAGACTTCCTTTTAATGTTTTGAGCATGGAAAGTGACTTATCATCCATGGAAACCATTCTATAAACAATATTCACTATTTTTTATTTCTAATGAGCCATGTTGAGATAAATTCAAGGGCCTTTATCCCAAATTATAACCTCAAGAAGTTGAGGTTCCAAATAGTTTTCCCATGAATCCATGAAACAAGAGTTGACTATTATTTTAATTTCTAGAACTATTGAGGAAAAATTCATCCACTAAAACCTATCCCATTTTCTTCCTTGTCAAATTACCTTTCCAACGAGGTATTAGTTTCCCAAAAAGAGCATCTAGATCAATATTTATGAGCTCCAGAAGATGGAGACTCAACCATTGTCAATCTAGTTCGTGGGTGAATCTTGTCCTTTGATTTAATTTTTCCTTTCTTAGTCTCACATACATTGTGGGGGGTGAAGAACTTAGTGTTTATAATACATACACATCCCTTACATTCATATGAAATATAATGAATTATGGAAGACTTAGTGTAGCTCTCATGCCTTAGAAAAATTCATGTCTTGGTAGTATTTTGATCGCTTAGTCACTGCCCAATCATCTCCCAATCACTTCCCAATAGACCTGTGAATGCCTAACATGTCACATATATGTTTCACTCAAGGGTAGGTCCACCTTACTTCCATGTGTCACCCATGGATAAGTCCATGTCACTGCCACGTGTCACCCTAGGATAGGTCTACGTTACTACCATGTGTCTCCCAAGGATGAGTCCACATCACTGCAACATGTGTGAGAGTTTATGTTATTATTAGGTTTATTTTCAATTTACTAGATAACCATAGCATAGATAGGATCACTGAGAAAAGAAAAATCACAAGATACACAACATTTATCCTGGGAAACCCTCATGGGGGAGAAAACCCAAAAAAAACTTCCTTAATATAGATAGCCAATACAATGCCAAGACAATACACAAAACACTAGAGAATATCATCTCCCAAGTAATGCACCTCTCTCCCTTCCTAATTCTCCAATTGCAGCTTCCAAACTTGCACTCTAGATGATCGAATGAGTGAGTGAAAAAAATAGGCATTGGCTTCCTTTATTTATGCAAACTGGCAGGTGTTGAAAGTAGGTGTCTCTTCACTAGCAGGGCTGACTTCTCTTTATGGGTGTTTAGAACCACTTTAATTTTCCTGGGGGTCGACTTCTCAATTTGCAAAAGGGGATTTGGTCATTTACAATGCCCAACATGATCAATCCACAAAAGGGGATTGATCTAATGAATAATACATCAATAATAAATAGAATACTCTTTGTATTTACAATATTTCAATACTCCCCCTTAACAAGAAGGGTATTGTACAACATCATCAGGAGAGAGAGAGGGAAACATCACCAACAACATCTGGAACAATGACTGGTGTATCTATAAGTCATCGGAATTTTTTCTCATCATCAATATCATTAACAACACAACACAAAGGCTAGAGTATCATCAACATCAACACTAGGTTGAGAGTCTTCAACATGAAGTTGGCATCACAACACGAAGATGGCTACACAATATCATCAACACGAAGCTTGCATCACAGTATGAGACTGGAAACAAAACATCATCAGAACGAAGCTGACATCACATCAGGAGGTTGTAAATACATCATTGAAGCACGAGGATGGAAACACATCATCACAACATGAGGATGGAAACACATCATCACAGCACAAGGCTGGAAACACATCATCACAACACGAGGCTGGAAACACATCATCACAACATGAGGCTGGAAACACATCATAATAGTATGAGGTTGGCACATCATCAGCACGAAGTTGGAATCACAACACAATGCTGGCAGTACATCACTACTCCCCCTTTTGAGGGAGGTCCTTTTGGACTACACCAAGATTATCTCGAAAGTGCTCAAACTTTATATGAGATAGAGGCTTGGTCAACACATCAAAAACCTGTTCATCTATGCTAACATACTGGAGATTTATGCCTCCTCTTTGAAACATATCACAAATGAAGTGATACCATATCTCTATGTGTTATGACTCATCATAGAACACATCATCTCCATACAACTCTTGTTATCACATAGGATCACGGTGGCTTCCATCTCCAGATCAAATAGATCTTTCAACAACATCTGAAGCCATACGGCTTCACAATTAGCGGAACATGAAACAATATATTATTCTTCTTTTGTGCTTGGAGAAATGTTGAATTTCTCCCTATTCTGGCATGAAGTCATGGCTAACCTCAAAATGAAACAACATCCTAAAGTGTTCTTTCTATCAGAAACACTTCTAGCTCAATATGAATCGGTGTAACCACTGAGTCTGAAGTCATGATCTCTATTATAAAAGAGACCAAAATCCAACATACCCTTAAGGTATCTCATCATATGTTTTGCAGCAACAGTGTGAACACTTATGGGTTCTACTAGATACTTACTCAAGGAAAAACATATATCTAGCCTGGTATTTGTCATATACATCACTGAAGCAATAATTTGTCTGTACATAGTAGCATCAACTAATTCTGACAAGGTATCTACTAGGAGCTTCAACTTTGTTTCCATGGGTGTGTACATGTATTTACATTTAAACATGACAAACCTCTTCATTTTAACTACATACTTCCCTTGGTTAAGAAATATCTTCTCTATGATCTGCCAAACTTCAATACCTAAGAGATAATTCATTTAGGTCTTCCATCAAAATCTGTAGTGAGCTTATTCTACAATATGTGATGAGATTTTATTCATCTTTTCAAGAATACATCATCTACATATAGTAGTAACATCACTCGCTCATCATTCATAACCTTGAGATAAAGGTTAGAATAAACTTTACTCTAGGTAAATCCCAAGCTTGTCAGGAAACTGCCAATTCTTCCATACCAAGCTCTAGTAGCTTTCTTCAACATGTATAGAGATTCTTTCAACCGAAAGACATGAGTCTTTCTATCTTCAATATTCAAATCAAATTTTTGCATTACATTGTACCAATCTGGTACACTTGCTCAGTTGCAACTCAATCTGCATAATCATGTGCTAGCTCTATGTTCTCTCTGCAAAGAACTATCTATCTCACTGCTTGAGAGTATGTCCTCTCCTCTTTCTACAATTGTTCCTTCTAGAACTAGGACTCTGCACCTACAACTACTCTGAAGATGATAATGACTATGTCATTCTCACTGTGGTTGCTGAAATATGTGAGTAACTCCTCTTATTCTATCATGACAACAACCTCATCTCAAACTGAGAGTGGATCAATAACTGATACTGAAGGTAGCTCTTCTTCTTTCATGGAGGTAACTCTATATTTTATTATAAATCATGTCTTCATGACCCAACTAATGTAATGCACCAACTTCCACTCATTTTTAAATATGGGGATTTCTCCCCCTGCATCTCATACTATATATGAATCATGGTTGTTCTGATTGTCTTCATAAATATTGGAACTATTTCTTCAATTACTAGAGTAAGTGTCTCATCATAGTCTTCTCCTTCTTGTTGGGAGAATCCTCTAGACACACATCAGGCTTTGTACATCTGCATCATGCTTGATCTATATATATCAATCTTGGAAGCCAATACTGACTTATCTTCTAGTCTCACGGAAGAATCCATATCCTAGTCTTTCTGACTGGCTTCCTTCTTTGTCACTGAAACAAGGGAATCTTCCAGGAGATTTCATATCTCCTAGGAGTATCTGAAGTTACGATCTAGTCTTCTCATGGAATCTTTCCCCCAATCCTGGAAGTTGTCTCTTCATCTGATCCTTTCTGAGATCAGGCTTACTCTCGATTTCTTCTGAGTCTACAAGGACTTCATCATATCTTATAGGGTATACTTGGTGTTGAATACCAAGTCTAAATATGAAATACTGATTCAGGCTTCAAATGAGTTTTGCTTCCCATCAAGGTGGCTTCATTAACCTTTGAAAATTTTTGTTGTGAGTTCTTGTTTTAATGTTCGATCATCTTTGGAGTCTTCTGCTCCTTACAATCAATCTTCATATGAGATACTCTGAATCCCAAAAGATAGCTTCTACTTCATATTCTTTGGTACATGAATGTATATGGTCATGTGAATAGTATGCTTCATGTCTCATCTAATCTGTTTCCTTCTATAACCTTCACTATATGTTCCTCAGGGTTATTACCTGTAACCTGAAGCAAGGTCAACAAAACAACAAGCAAGAACAATACTCTTTTGATAATAGTAAATAAAAAAATAGCATGAATAATCGTCAGAGTAGCTCCTTTAGAGATTTCACTTGTGACCTGTCTGAAACAAATATCAAAAGTAAGAGATACAATACGAAATGATATCAACACTCTTCTAGTGTTGTGATCAAACATTCATCCAAGGTAACCTAGAATCAACACAAAAAGTTTCTCCTAAAGGAGATGTTAGTTGTATCTATTACACTAAGAATTTATCTCAATATGCTCACTTGCTACCAAGTATAATACTTTTCAAAGACTGCTACCTCAACTATAGTGTTTACTTGTAAAGGGGTAGTTATCAACTTGTCATGTGCAACTTTGAATCTTATCAACTTAATTAATCAAACCTAGAACCTGGAGCCTTGTCTTCAAGAATGAGTGTGTTTCTTTTCTTCCAAGTCTCCTTCACTCAAGATGATGAGTTTTTTCTTCAACCTATATTTTGTACTAGGAAAATATGTTATCTTGACAGAAGGTTGGGTTAAAGAATAAACTCTATGATCTCAACTTTAATCGATCTAATACCTTGGCTTTAATTTTGACCAAAGGTTAGTATGATGGTCATAACTTGAACATGAAACCTAGATCAAAATAATTTCATAACAAATAGATGCATATTAGAATAATCAAACCTGGGTTGCATTGTTCCTCTAAATGTGTTGGATCTCGAGATCCTTCTGGATCTATGGAAACAGATCCCTTCTCCTACAAATACCCTTTAAAGATTAACAATTTAAACATATGTGAGTACATACCTCTGATAGCATTTGCAAGTAGTCGCAACATCTGGTAGTAGCAGTAATAATTACCAACTCTTAAGAACTTCAAGGGTGACTGAAACTGGTACTACAGTTGATAATTCAACTGATATTGCAACTGCAATTGATACTACAA
>JZKD02S0381503.1:0-18481 GCA_000966675.3 Picea glauca
TAACGATGCTCCTACATCACATTGTTTTTATTGTACTAAATTTGGACATAAGGTTGTGGATTGCAGGGATTATGAAATAAATGTTTAGGCAATAGATGCGTATGTGGCCTCACATAACATTTAATGTTACAAATTCCATAAGTATGGACACATATCTCATGATTGTAGAAGCATGATGGATACTTCTTTAAGAAAGAACATTGATATTATATATAAGAAGTTTTGGAAAAGAAAACAAGAACATGTAAAGGAAGATCAAATGAATGAAGGAAACCCATAAGTCACACTCTCAAGATTGGAAATAGTACGAGATGAAGAAAAATCTACAGAGGAAAGGAAATATGTCAGATACATGAAGGTTTGGAGAAGAAATGAAAAACAAGAAGAACAAGTGAACAAAGAACAAGTTCCAGAGATCATAGGATTTGCAGTAGCACAAGAAAGAAAAGAAGAGCAAGTGAATAAAGAACAGGTTCAGGATTTGTACTTTCAGGAATTGTAGTGCAAGATCAATCCACAGGCATAAATAAAGAAGTCATAGTTCAAAGAGATCATGAGTCTACAAATGAAGAGGAATATTAATTTGCATCAGAGAAGGTATTTTTTTGATCCACCTAGATTGGAGACTCCCAGGTAATATGAATATTGAACATGGGGAGTCCATGCAGTAGCTGAGATAGGTCAGAGAACCATCCTTCAAGCAGTGGTTGCAAAGACATATTCATCGCAGTGATATAGTAGAAGTACAGAGTAACAGATTGATCGATTGAGAATTAGTGTTCCCACACAAGCATCAGTTGGTAGGAAGAAGTTTATATTCCATGTATGGATTCAGGAAGGGATATATTTAGTACAGGTTGTCCCAGACATGTAGAGTTTGATCAATAGATAGATCACATTAGTGGACATATTTGATTCTGTTTGATCAACATGAACATGCAATGATCAATTGTAGTGTATTTAAGAGAAGTCTTCAGAATGGTACAGTGACAAATGGGTTAGAATTGTGGACAGTTGAGTAACAGGGTTATGAACGGTGTGTGTCACATTGACAGAGATGCTCAATAGGTATAGAAAGCATGGGTCAGAGAAGATGCATAGCAGTGTATTTACAATTGTAATAAGTTAGAATCAGTTGGTCACAAAAAGAAAAGCATTGAAAGGCACAACAAAATAGGGAAAGAGAAACTATTGGCAAAAGCTATATCATCATAAGGAAACTATTGAACAGTATGGTCAAGTGAACATGACAAGTAAACGAAGAAATCAAATTTTGAATTTTTTTTTATATATATGTCAAGGAAATTCAAGAGGAAGCACCATTGGAAAATAAACAACACTAGAAGAAAGGAAAAGAAACATATACATATTACAGAAAAGTCAAGGGAAGAAAAATCATTAGAGAGAGAGATCCAAAAAGGAAGATTAGTAGCATACAGACATGGATACATACCCACAGGGGGAGTTATTCTTTACAACATATATAGTATTAGGAGGACACATATCAAGAGGGGAAGTTAACCTTTGGTCAAAGATGAAGAGAAATAACATAGGCATGAAGAGAGGGGGATAAACCCCAAGGAAATATACCCTTTTCCATTGATGCAAAGGGGGAGATTGAGAAACATTGATGAGGAGCAATGGTCACAGAGGGAGCATGAGCATTGGAGCATCAGTGTTTCCATAACTATTGTTGTTTCCATCAATGACAAAGGGGGAGATTGTTGGAAAGTTTGTTGTCATTGATGTCAAACCTTAGAGATTGATGTCAACCCTTGGAGAGGTCCAGAGATGTTGGACAAATGTATGATCGATATTGATGGTGAGTTAGTTGTGTGCATTTGATGTAGTATACATATAGTCCCTGAGGTGTGGTTATGGGACCCAAATTTGATTCAGGAACAATGAAATGAAGGACAATGAAATTTTAGGTAATACTATCATAGATGGACAAGTACACGTTGTGTTGTGTCCAATGATAGGTAGTATGCCACATGGTTCCTCACGATTGAGGAGTTATGAGGTCATGAAGTTGGAAGTCCCAAAGATGGGTTAAGAAGCCCATATGGAAGCCCCAAAGATGGTTTAAGAAGCACCTAATTGGTTTCAAGTCATTAATGAAAGGGTAAAGTGATTGTAACATGAAGGTTCAAGAAGCCTTAAAGCTAAGGAAAGAGGTTACTTAGAAAATGTATATATACACCTCAAAAAGTCACTCATAAGTACATTCACACACATTCTATTGAATATATTCTAAGTGATAAATTTATTTTTATATAAGGTAACCAAGGAGCTATGAGTCAAATTTCAGAGGGAAGATGAAGTGAAGAAGGGCGAAATTCCAAGGGAGTATGAAGTCTTCTAAGGATGTGTTCTAAGGTATGTTATTTACAGGTCATCTTACCATTTTCACTATACCTTTTTTTCTATAATTATTTAGATACTAAAAATTGGAGGAAGTTGAGAATACATGTCGAGGTACCTATGGTAAAAATTTCCGCATTTGGGTCATTATATTTTTCGGAGATACACTCTGTGAAAAATTTGGTTTTTGCCTAGCCCGGAAACTAGTCTCAAACATGTATTTTGGGTAAAAAAATCATAACTTATTCATAGAGGATTCAAATTCAGTGAGACCAAATGCATTGGATAGAGTACATTTTGTAGTAGGTTTTTAATTAGTTTTAGATCTAGATATCCAATATTCCATGCGTGGCATTCTCTACAAGTTCTCTAAAATAATCCATAATTCAACAGGGTCTACATTTTTTGCTATAACTCCTTTTCTGGGATGTTCTAAGAAGTGAAACTTGGAGGAATTGTAGAGAAGATATTGAATAATATTGGGTACAAGTTTCATACCTTTATTCATTACAGTTGTTACAGAGTTACATGTATGCATATATGCATGTTTTTAGGGTTATATGTTGATGATGTTATGGTGCATACTTGAGGAAATCCTTTGCTATATTGTTGAGGCATTGGCACATGTTTGAGGTACATATTAGGTGCATGGTTGAGGCATATACTTGGTTTATGATCTTGGTTGTTTTTTTACTTTTTTGAGGTACGCCTTTGATGGTGCTTGCTTGATATATCCTATGGTATATGGTTGATTCAGATTATTTTCGGCACAAAATGAGAGCGTAGATATAATAAAGAAATGTACAGAAATATGTCATATATCCAATAATATGACATAGATATAACCATAAACATGGAGATACAGTTATACACAATTTCTATTAATGAGAAAAATGTACAAAATTGTATAAATATAGAGGGAAAGACTCGCTAGAATGGTGGCATCTTATCTTCAATAAGAGACGTGACGTCTATGCTCATTTGCAAGAAGATGGTTGTTAAAATGAGGCTCCAAAGGAATTTTAACGTAAATAAAATCCAAAACCCTAACCCTAAAAGATGAAAAGCCAACAATTTTGTGGACCTCGTTTTGGGTAGTTTGGTGTATCAACTTCTCTGGGGCGTAACATTGGCATACAATATCCATTTGGGGCGCACGATAGCTCGTTGGAAAGGTATCGATGAAGAGATTCATTTTGGGGGATAAATCAATGCCTTTCTTACCTTTTGAGGTGATCAATCACAAAAAAGAGTCGTTTAGGCCCTCAAAGTGGCCCCAGAAGTTCAAGACCCAAAAATCCTGCTAAAAATAGTAAATTGCCAACAAACTATTTTGAGCCAGTTGGAATAGGTGGGTGGCCACCGATATCCACCTAGATCAATCATACATACTTAGGAATAAATGATCTCCATTGCGTTGAGTTCCTAGGGGAGAGGGGAAATCATTCGTTGAACCTGAATCTTGGTGAGTTCCTTGATTTGTTGGATAAGTTGTGGTGCTTAGCTTGATGAAGGTTGTCACGAACCTGATGTTGGTAGGGTTGAATTTTTTCAACCAACCTGTTGTATATTGGCTTGACTAGGCAGTGTGTAGGCACCCGTGTAGGTGAAGAAACAATATCTTCTTTCTCTTTTGCAATCTACGTCTATTGGATAGAAAGGTCTTGGGCCAAGGTTGCAGTGGTTGCATTGTCCTTCTGTTCACCTTTTGAACAAATTGTGAAGAGGATAAATTTTGTAGTATGAGATATTACCTTATGGAACTGTTTTGGTGGGACAATAGTTGGAACTACCTATGGTATCCTATAGAGGTGACCCCCCAGAGTAACAATGACACTACGGGGTCGAGACTCATAAATAACATGGAATTTCCACATATATGGTTGGCCCAAAATAACATCACAGACATCCAATGGGGTAACATCACATAATACCTCATCCTTGAAGGGCTAGATTTCATATGACAATCGACACTACTGGCTGACACAGAGATCGCATCCCTAGAGAAGCTACCCAATGTTGTATGGTTGTGGGTGTGGCTTTGTCGACAATCCTAATTGTTTGATGACCTCTACTGAGATGAGGTTCTTATGGATTTTACTATCAAAAATAAAATGCAGTGAGGTCCCCTTCACCCACATCTATGAATGAAAAAATGCATTCCCCTTCTCCAGGATCTGCTGGTTCTTCTGGTTGAATTATTGTGGTCACGATAGTAGTAGTGGGGTCTGCATCGATGATCCATTTTCTCCCATTATTTTAGGAACCATATTTTGAATTAGGGTTCAACTCATTTTCTTTGATCTCGACCACCAATAATTTTTTTGAGAAAAAATCATCAGTGTTGTGCCAAGGGATCTTTTGGAAATCACACCACTTTCTAGTGTCATTCTTCTTCTTTCCCTTACCCTTATTTTCCTATGGTGTGGATTGGTTTCCTTGAGTTTGGATATTCTGTGGATTAGGGATGCCTTTACCATGCTTTGGTTGTTGTGGATTTGCAGACCAAAATTCCCACTTATTCTGGTGCATAAATTTCTACTCAATTTTGATAGCATATCTATAAGTTGCTCCCAATGATGAGATGTCCAGAAAACCCATTTATGTTTGGATGTACCAGTGTAGAGATTTGTAGTATTTTAGAACCAAATGCCGCTTAGAGTATTTGATACCTAACTTGGTGCACAAGGTATGGAAGGTATTTTTGAACTCCGACACTGTTTGGTCCTTATTTTGATGTAGCGTGGTCCATCTCATGTACTGGTCATCATAGTTACCAACAGGGTAATATTGTTCCTTGACCGCATCCACAAAAAAATACCAAGTGGGCTTGGCCCCAAATATTCCAGACTCCTTTGTGGAAATTTTCTCCCAGTAAGTTTCCCACCAATTTTTTACATGGGGGATAGCCTTAAGGAGTGCGAAGGTGATATTTTCCCTGTCATAAAAATTGTGAACATAGAAGTAACCTTCTAGCATATTTAACCATTTTTCTAAGGCATCCACATCTATCCGACCTTCAAATAAGGGAATATCAAAATTAACTTGTACCTTGAAAGGAGAGGTTCCTACAAAGTGTCCTCTTGATGAAGACACACCCATTTTTATTGGTAGGCATTGAAGGATGTGGGAAAAATTCTCCATCATTTTGTCCCTCTGCAACGTGAGAGCTTGTTCAAGCAAAAGATTAATAGAATTTTTTTCTCCATCATTTTTATTTTCTTCCACCATGGAGGGTTTCTTGGGTGTGTAAGAGTGATTTTCCTCAAGAGCTACAAGCTCAAGACCCAACTTTCTATACTCAGACTTCATTGGGGACATGCACTGAAAAACGATCAAGAGCAACCTGCTCTGATACCACTGATCTAGATTATTTCGGCACGAAATGAGAGTGGAGATATAATAAAGAAATGTACAGAGATATATCGGATATCCAATAATATTATATATATATATATATATAGAGAGAGAGAGAGAGAGAGAGAGAGATAATATATAACCATAAACACAGAGATACAATAATACACAATTTCTATTAATGAGCAAAATGTACAAAACTGTAGAAATATAGAGTAAAAGACTCGCTAGAATGGTGGCAGCTTATCTCTAAGAAGATATGTGATGGATATGTTCATTTGCAAGAATACGATCTTTACAATGAGGCTCCAAAGGAATTTTAACATAAATAAAATCCAAAACCCTAACCCTAGAAGATGAAAAGACAACAGTTTTGTGGATCCCGTTTTGGGTAGTTTGGTGTATCAACTTCCCGGGGGTGTAACTTTGGCATATGATCTTTGTTTGGGGCACATGATAGCTCATTGGAAAGGTATCGACGAGGATATTAATTTTGGGGATTAATTAGAACCTATGGCTATCGTTTTGGTTCCTTATCATGAAAAATCATCGTTTAGGCCCTCAAAATGGCCCCGAAAGTTCAAGACCCGAAAACCTACTAAAAATAGTAAATTGCCAACAAATCGTTTTGAGCTAGTTGGAATAGGTGGGTGGCCACCGATATCCACCTGGATCGATGGTGTATAACATGATTGAGTGATATGGTATATGGTTGAGATACATTGTTGGTACATGGTATAGTACAGGTGTTGATGTACATGGTTGATCCATGGTATGGTACATGATTGGTACTTGGTATGGTGTTGTTGTACATGGTTGATGGTTGAGGAATATTGTACACGTTATGGTGCATGATTGATTCATGGTTTGGCACAAGTGTTGGTGGATGGTTTATGCACTTGTTGTGGTACAAGTGGTGATATAGGTGTAGTGCATGGTTAATGCACTTGTTGATGGTACATGTACAAGTTGATGCATGGTTCATGCATGGTACATGTTGGTACTTGATTGAGACACATGTATTGTGATGGTATGTGGTGATGTCGGTACATTGGTATAGGCATGTGCTGGGGATGTTGAGAATATGGTTTTAGATATGCTCTTGGTTATCTTGGCATGAGTTTCATACATATGTGAGTGGATTTGGTTTTGTGGATGAGACAATGATTGGTTGACAGGTTGTTGTGACATTGATTGATAGGTTGGTTAGTAACAGGTTGGATACAATGACATGTTACAGGTTGATGTGATAGTGATAGTGATAGTGGCAGTGACAATGGTAGTGATTGTGGTAGTGATAGTTTCTCTACATTTATATTTTAGGGTGGTAGGATGGGGAAAGGAAAGGGTGTTGTAGTCTCCTTCCAATTGGTGCTGGATAATCAGGGAGTTGGAGCTTCCTCCATATTGGAGCTTGAGACCTATATGGTTGTATACAACTTCTGGTTGGAGCCGGAGAACCCAAGGGGTTGTAGCCTCCTTCTAGTTGGATCCAGAGAATTTAGGGAGTTGTAGCTTCAGAGCTTGTAAATAAGGGGTTGTAGCCTCCTTCAGTTGTACCTAGAGAATTGGGAAGTTGGTGCTTCCTATGAATGAATTCTTGGTATATATATATATATAAGAAATCATTCTGTATTTTTCTCCCATTTGGGTTTCCACTTAAATACCGGTGTATTGTGTTCTTGATGTGATGTTGATGTGATGTTGATGTGATGATACTTATGATTACATGCTTATGATATATATATTGAATGTAATCATAGATGATACATTGATGATAAATTGTTGAACATTGTTGATAAAGTAAAAGAATATATATTGTGGTTAAAAGTGGTATAAAGTGCTCATATTGATTCACCCCCCCTCCTGTCAGTATTCCAACATGAAGTAGAAAAGTTAGACAACACAAGTGTGCAAATACATAACCAGATTAGTCCAAATCATGATATCACATACATTATCAACTCATATTCTCATGACAAAACATAAGAAAGAATAGGCAAGCTACGATAAAAATAACAATTTCTTAAGAAAAGTCTATAGGAAACAATATATCCTTACAACACATGTAAATAGTAAATAACTGTTGAAAAATATTTAACATCAAGCCACCATTTGTGTATATTTTAAGATTTTACAATATTTACTGCAAACAGATTTTTAGAAAAAGAAGAGAAAATATACAATGGCAAATAAAAACATTACACAGATATTTTTCCCCTAGAAACCCAAACCGGGAAAACCAACCTATTCTATATTCATTCATAGTGTTACATTGTTTACAATACAATATACATATAGGATCTAGAGGAAACCAAAACCCTAACCCAATCACTTGGATTACTCAACAACCCTAATTCCTTAACCGAAAATAGAAAACCATCAGAAAAAACCATGTGCCAAAAAATCGCCCTTTTGAGGGGTCAGAAATCCTTTAACTCAATAGTAGGAACCAAACCCGCCTAAGAGGCCCAATTAGACTCGTAAGCGTTTGATAAGTGGAATGGTTCTCCATATATTTGATCCAAACGATTTATCGATGGGCTTTAAGGGTAACTGACGGGTGTATCTTTCTATGAAAAGTTTCTCCTTCGGGTTAAGCGATTCTCTTTTTGTATTTTGTGTATTCTTGAATAATCTAGGTAAAATAAATATGATGGCATAAGCCAACTAATGAAGGGAAATTACTAAAGACTAAAGAATGTTGAGCTTGGGATAACCCTTATACTTTAATGTGCAAACAAGGATGATCAAAAATATTTCAAGCTTAAAAATAATACCTTTACCTTTGAACATTCATCATTGACTGAGATAACAATTGTATAAAGGAAAACAAATACGTCACAAAGATGAGTGTAAGAAAAATAGTTCTCTTAGCTCTACTATCAATCACATATCAACACATCAATTTATTTTCATCATCTAGAACAAAAGAACTGTTATAATATTGAAAGATAACTTAACAATAGATACATCAACTCTTACTCAATACATCATCATAATCAAACTCAAAGATGGAAACAATCCCTCCTCGATCAAATCAAGTTGGTGTTTCAGATGAAAAAAATGTCTTTGTTTCTAAACATAACTTCTTAATTAAAGTTGCACATAAATAATTATTTTACTATTCTATAAAAAAAGGGTCTTTCCCAAAACTATTGACCCTTTGCACAAGGTCGATATCCCTATTTATAATGGATCACTAAGCTAAAAATAATTGCTAAAGTTGTGTTAAGTAAAAAAAATTTGACACGTGGTAGAATTTATCTCCTCGTTCTCTTGAGACCATTTGATTTTTACTGCAGTGGATGATTTCTCTCATACTCCGGCCACTTATAGAAAAGGTCTTTGCATGTGCTTGCATAAGGAAATCTATGTTGATCCATTGGTGCGGAGAAGAGTTCCTTTATCTCCACTGCCCATTCTCTATACCTGATGAGCTTGACATTTAAGCATTGGAGAACTGTGAGGGATTTGATTGGGTGTTCTGCGAACTTCTTTACTTGACCTGGAGTCATACTTGAAATTTGTGAGATCTATGCCTCCCATGCCGAGTCTTGATCTGCATGTCATTTGACTATGTCATGTAAATTGGTGAAATTTTCTGGTAGGCTGATTTTTTCCATCTCCTGATTGATCTTCTCCAAGATTTTTTTGCACTCTCCCAACCTTTCCTGTATCTTCTGCTGAGGTCCCTGGACCATGCTCACCTAGTATTTAGTTGTCTTCCTAATTCAGGAGATACTGCTATCCATCAGTACTAAGATGTCGTTCTCTTTCGAGTCTCGTCCTTTCCGTACTGCACTAATATAGTCAATCTTCTCTAAGTCTTGATGTGATTTTTCATACCACCTCTACACTTATTTACAAGTTTCTAGACCCATGAGAGTATCCTCTTGAAAATCGGCTATGCATGTGGTGAAGAGGTTTCTTTTGTTTGTGAATTGTGAATATGTTTCTTTGAACTCACTCCTCATGAATACTACTGCCTATGTCAAATCCTAATAATACTTTGCTAGATGGCATGGCACAGGTGATCCAAATATTTCTTTGTAGTAGCTAATTCATTTGCATACCTTTTCTCTCTATCTAGCATTGCATCAGTTATAGCCATTCCCACCCCATTCATCTCAGTCATCTTAGCATTCTTTGTGTTGAGAAGTGTTTATTTTGTGGTGATGAGGAGTGTGTTATCAAGTGTGATCCTCATTTTCTTGGTGGTCCTTCTCATCACAACTTTCCTCTTTTTATCATAAGTGATTGCTTATATATTAGAAACCTCATCCACTGGCTCAGGAATATGTTGGGCTCAGGAATATGTTGGTCTACCCAAGTCAGAGTGTTTCCTAGGCTTCCTGTCGTATATACGTGTTCTATGACCGAATCTTATAGTTATTTAGTAGGGGAAACTTATGTATGTCCTGGTGACTTGGCCTCCTACCTGGGTTCATCAGTTGGCGGAGTCTCGGCTTTAGATGTAGAGAGGGGAAAAGGATCAACATTTAATAGAGGATTAACTATTGAGGTGTTGATTTTGGATCGTTGTGTTTCTTCTTCCTATTAAACAAAGCCCAACTCCTCCTTGGAACTATCCATCTTATGTTGAATTCCCAATTGGTCGAGAAACTCATTGTCCATCATGCTTTCATCCTAGTCGTCACCTTCTTGGGGAATTGAGATCAAAGCTTCGAGAGTTAGAGAAGATGTTTCTCCTAGTTCTCCCTCCTTCATGATTGGTACTAGGGTTATGAGTGAAACCCCTGAGATTTCCTCATCGTCATATATGGTAATTAGGTCTATGAGGATGTCGGGCACATCTTTCCCACTTGATGTTCTTGTTTCCCCCAACTGCATTGTAGCAACGATTAACAACCTTTCCCATTGTGACATAATGCTTAGGTTTTCTAGATGAGCGGTCTCCTCCAGTGGGGTTGACTCTGAGCCATTTAGCTCCTCTCTGATATTGATTGTGTCATCTGGGGTGACCCTTATGGGTTCTAATAGTTGGGGGTCACTTTCTAACCTTTGGATGACTCTTTGGGCTTCTTCTATCAACAACATCCCTCTACTCTGTGCTTTTGTGGCTTCTACTGCTTTGTTCTCTTCCCTAACCCTGAGGGATTCTTGAGCTATTTGTTCTATCATTTCAAATTTCTCATCAATTTTCATGGATTTAAATCTTGTCATATCGGGGTTAGATTTCCTCTAGAGCACCTCCTCCCAATCCTGGGCGCCTTCTGTAAATATTTTTTCTTCAAACTTATCATGGGAATACGACCAATAAGAAGACACCTGTAACACATGTTGGGGTACTATACCCTTTGGTTCATGTTTGCAAAATCATCCTATGGGAAATATAGACTCCAAATGGCTCAATCCCTCTTGTTTTGATTGTGCAATATCTTTCACCATGTAAAACCCTACATGAAATTCATAGGGTATGAATGCTCTCTTTTTGTCTTTTACCAAAGTTGCATTATAGCCTTGCATAATGGTTTGATAGTAGATTTTTCCCACAACGAGCCAGTCTGAGACATGATCAGGGAGTAAATGTGGAGTGCCAGTGGCCCCAAACACTCTGATGTAGGTGGTAGTTTCTTCCAAGTTCCAGTGGCCTACTTTGGAAATCATCTTCTTGGTTGATTTCGTAAGCCTTGGGAATTATTTCTTAAAAATAATAAAATAAAGTCTAGCTATAAAGTCATCACATATAAGAGCTTCAGATCACTTGTACCTGTTCTCCCATAGAATGTTGAAATATACATGCACAGCTAGCTCCGCAATATGCCAACTCAGATTCATGCCTGCGAAGATGTTCCTTACGCAGATCACATCCAGTAAGTATGACACCATGTGGAAAGATGGCGTTTTTCCATCCTTTGGCATCTGGGCTTGAAGTATGTTGGTGCTCAGTTGTTTTGAAATAATCGCTCCGAAGTTGAAGATGCTACCGGAAATTTCCACAGTGTATGCCAGGGGCATCCAAGCTTTCGAAAACTTGGTGCAATCCCTCTCCCCGTATAATCTGCAAATTAGATCCATCAAATAAATATATGGCTCTCTAAGATTGTCCGTATTGTACTAACCATTTCTTATGTTCGTAAACCTCTTATCCTCTTTCCACCATGAGGCCATCAACCTGCTGGTGTCATGGAACTCATATAATTTTACCACAAACTTGGTATTTAACCTTTCCTCTGGGTCTCTGATTTTTTAGTACTTATGGACTTTTGTTGGGAGAAAAACCCCAATACATCTGTCATTATCATCATTTACCAAGCATTTTTTTGCATCTATATAGTCGATTATCCACCCCATAGTTTCAATGCAATGCAAGACTAGGGTTTGAAAAGCTACCATGTGTAGGCAGGATCGCCAAATGTTCAGGAATACTTGGTCATCGAGCATTCAAACATCCAGATCACTGTGTGGCACAAATTCTGGGTAATTTTCTTGGTTGATTCTGTTAAACAAGTCTCCCCACTAAGGGAGAACCACTTTCGATCCAATATTCTCATTTGTGTTGCAGAATGCAGGAGGCTGAGAAAACTTATTTTTAGTGGAAGTTCAGATGATTAGCTCCACTTTAGTGGAAAAATAGATCTTTCTAGCAGTGTCGAGCAAGGATCCTTCACTGATCTCCCGTTCTTTAAGTTTTGGTTCCCTCAACGAGCACCTGGTCATTGGCTTCCTTGGAGGCATTTTTCTGCAAAAAAGAACAAAATGAGATACCGAATTGGAGAAATGATAATAAAAAATAAAAAATTGTGACTGCTAAAATTATATAGATGGTTCATACCTATCCTTCACACAAGATTAACCTAGTTTAGAATTCTGAAAATCGACTGTGATCTCCTGAACGCTTTCTCGCTCCTTCGACTGCTCTAGAAATGAAAGACTTGGGTGTTGAATGATGCACTTAGAATTTGTATTTATAATTTAAACATGGAGCATACTTACCTTGTCTCATCAGTTCTTGAATTCATGGCGTAAATGCGGTCTTCACAATCCATCACCCAAATCTGAATCATGCTCGGGATTAAATGCGATCACAGGCTGGTGACACAAGAGAAGGGTGCTACATAGTTCATAGCAGGTTTCCACCTCTTATTATTTGCTCGACACACGGGTTAGTAATGTGGGTTAATCAACACATTGATTGGCCTATCAAATAACAAAATATGATCTTGTTTTGCGCTGAAGATGTCCCATCCCATCGTTGATGTCCTATCAGTCTGACAGTTTAAAAAAGTGGATCGACGTCGACAATTTTCTTAGACAACATTCATTTATACCTCTTTTAGAAAAAGATCTGATACCGAACCAGACTGTCATACAATGATGACATGGAAATGATGACTTAGAAGGGTAATCATGACACGTGACGCTTGATTTTGGTTCCTTCGTTAAAATTCTCTTCAGAATTGGGGATTTTCTTTAGTCATGGTTCTAGGAACTTCAACCTATCCTACCGATGTTGACGACATGTCGAGGATCGATGATAAATAAGTTTCTATGTTTATTACTTCATGATTTCATCCCTCAGAGTTCGTCGATGCTGATAATGCATTACCAATCGACGATCGACACTCAATGTTGTGTCGAAGTGAGGACTTTTCCACAGTTTAAGGTTTCCTTCGGATATCACTAACCCTGAATGTATCAGTGATCAGCGATCGGAGGTTCGTTAGGTGTGTCAATTGTTAGCATTTTCCTTTTCCATTTTACCATTGCCGATGATACATCAACGATCAATGGTCGACGCTTGTCGTTGTCATATGGTCGATTTTATTGCACAGATCGTGTCGATGCCGATAATAGGTGCATGGCTTAAAATTCTAGTTGCGTATACTTAGATAAAGTGTCAAGTGTTCTTTAGAAATAATTTAATCTATTCAAAAATTCCAAACCAATCCGAATGTGATCGACGATAAAACATAAAAACAAAAAGATTAATGATCCCTACACAACAGACTCAATTCAGAAAGAAGGAAAAAGGCAAAGTGGTACTCAAAAGAGAAAATTTTCACAAATATTTTAGGGTGTGTTGAGTGCTCAACATGCCTAACAATGGACACAAAAATTGAGGCAACATGAAAAATGAGGCAAAAATGTGACATGCTTCTCGAGGTAAAACAATTTCTCGAGGGAACTACCCCCGAACCCTCGCATGGGGCGTTGTCACCCCCCTGCATGCCCAACACAATGTAGACACCACTACTCGTGAAAAGAATATAACACATACCCAAAAATTTGCAAGCATTTCCTCTCTCTATCAAAACTATCCCTGAACACTTCTCAATTTTAGATAACACA
This sequence comes from Picea glauca, assembly GCA_000966675.3. NCBI lineage: Eukaryota > Viridiplantae > Streptophyta > Pinopsida > Pinales > Pinaceae > Picea > Picea glauca. The sequence goes on from JZKD02S0381503.1 coordinate 14,038, forward strand.
ATATTTTCTCCAAAAATAGTTTCGCGAGTATACAATGCTTGAAGAGCCACTTCAAAATGGGACTCCTCCTTTACTTATATAAATCCTAAAAAAATTGCTAAAAAGTTCTTCTTGAATTCCTCAAGAAACAGTTACAAAACCTCTCATCTTACCTCACTAGCTATTGACATGTGTAAGAATGAGGATGAAACTAAAAGTAGCTGGAAAAACTAAAAATAGAGAACAATTGTTAGCAAATTCAAATTTGCTATTTTTCCTCATTCACATGCATTTTTCCCTAATGTAAGTTGCCCAAACTTCATACTAGTTGTTGAGGGATATGATCATGCGATACAAAATTTCCTCGAGAGCGGCTTCTTGTGTGACCGATTTATTCGTGAGGGTCTTCATGTCCTATGCTAGAGTGACCATGAATGCTTGTATTGTAGTGTGAACTTTGGTCGGTTGGATGAGGTATTGCTCCATTAACTCAAATGTGGCATGTGTAGTTACTTCAATTATCTCTTGTATGTGATTCATGCTTTGTTGGATATTTTCGAGGTTCTCTTCCATAATGATGGTTTTCCCAATCCCTTTAATAGGAGGAAGGGGAAACTTATGTGTCAAAACTTGCATTTCTTTATAAAGTTGTGTGGAAATTGTGAGTGATCTAGTCGTCTCCTTTTCTTCCCTCTTCCCAGCTTGTTGACACAGATCCACTGAAGCGTAATCAATTATTATTTCAACCTATAAGGGGTAAGGAAGCTTCTCTAGAGAATCTAGGTTCTTGTCGATCCACCTTTTTATCTCATCTAAGCTTTCCCATATGGTAGTGAGTTGGGTATTCTTCGTTTTCACACAACTGTGTTTTTCCATTATGTTGGCTACCATCTATTGAAAAACATGCAGATGAGTGTACATATATGTGATAGTTTCCTCCAGTTCTATCCTGACATTTTCGACACATGCTTTGAATTCTTTTAATCTACTCTCATTTTTCTTCCCATTCCAGAGTTGTTCTTCTAGTTCTTTGATTCTAGCATCCTTCTCTTGATTTTGGTAGAACAAGTTCTTGAGATTCCACTATGTCATTGTGGTGAAAGCGGTCCCAGTGGTTGCTATGGATAGTGGATGTTGGATGGAATCGTATGTTATGGTGTTCTTTGTGAGGACAAATAATGGAGTGCCCCCTGCTCCTGGTACATGTTTGATATGTTGTTGCACAATCCTGCCAATGGTTTTTGTTGATGATTAAAATCGTAATGATGAATTTCGTCGCAAAGTATTTCTAAAAGTGCTATTATATAACTATGTTAATAATATAATACTAGTAGGTGGGACCCCTTTGTAGACTAGAGGTGCAAGGATAGACATATTACACATGTTTAGTTGTTGTTTTTTATGTTTCGTACACAGTCTTACATTTTTTACGATGCAGTCTTAATTTCATATTGGCATGATAATAAGTGGATAATGTATTATTGTGGAACACTCTTAGTAATCACTCGTGACATTGAATAGGTTATATGGGTATGGGGGTGATGTCGTTAAAGATGCTATGTTACAACTTTGTTACTAATTCTTATGTTGATTGCCTGACCACATATGTACAAAGGATATTCTAATGGTAGCATGATCAAAACAAAGAAAAAAACCTATGAAAATATTCTAAAGTGTAACAAAGGGAAATAAGTTATATGTTTGAGCTATAATAAAAGACTATATGCAAGTTCAAATGGAAAATTTAAGGGACACTAGTGTTAGTCCTAACTATCATGTTATTTGTTGGTTAGTGGACTATGCAAATTTCATGAGATTTGAATGGAGGCGCATATAGAATTTTTTATATGTATTATGGCATGGAGTTATGGAAAGGGTTAATGTGTAAATTATATTGGGTGGCACACTATGCAATGGATATCGTTACAGATTTCACAATGGTTTGGCATTGAATACACATTAGTTATATGGTTTAATTTTTGGTGAATGTGATGCTTATTGGGTTGTCTCATACTTCAAATTGAATGGGCTAGTTGATGGAAGCAACATGCATTTACTGCATGTTACTCCGTACTTTCCCTATCGCCTGCCACCCTAGCATTGCTCCATTGTTGCATTTTTATCTATGTTGGTTGCGAAGATCCACATTTTGAGGCTCTTGGAAGAAAGAAGGCTGGAACAACTCGCCATTTAAGCATTTTTCCACAGGTATGATTCTTTTTATCTCCATCCATGATGTATTCTCTGTTATATGAACCAAATGATGGCTCAGTGATGCTTGGATTAAGTGTGTTCTTGAGAATTTAGACTATTTAGATGTGTGTTATGGCTCTCTGTGATGACTGTAAAATGTTTAGGATTGCAAGCAAAGGAATGGGTATTTTAAGGTGCGCATTAGGTGTTTTCTCGGTCAGTTTAGTATCATGATGGGTCTCTGTGGAATAATAAGTGAATGATAGTACAGTATGGCTCTGCGTTGATGATGGAGGGTTTTGTTCTGTGTATTATTGTCAGTTAACTCATTCCCTCATAGTGATGGTGGTAAAACTTACCCAGTCACAAAGGAATTGCCAAAAGTTCCTATGTTCTTTATTCAAACCCCAAGTCGTGGTCATTGCCCCATTCTTACTATATTTTCACTCAAGTATCCCAAGATCCAGTCTTGGTTGGCCCTAACATTAATACATGCCTACATGATTGTGGATTGATACAAGTTGTATCTGAGCATTCTGTCAAAAGGATGAGTGTATCCTCACTGGTGTTTCTTTCAAGTTGTTCGGCTCTTAAGGATTGGAAAGGGATGTTATATTTCTGTGTTTTTTTTTTTTATAACCGCCACTGTTAAATTAACCCTCGCCTATCCTCTGCAAGTGTTAAATGCACCGTGTGCATTGGGTTATTTTACTTTGCCTATAATTTCTCTCCTCAAGTGTTAACCATTGGTTCCGTCCATGACTTGAAGTAATAAGTAAGACTGTGTGGCTCACTGTTGTGTCTTTTTCAAAAGGTATTTTTTTCTATGGTTGATATAAGTCTCAAAAGACCTTCAACTCTATGTTTTTTTGTTTAAGAATGAACAAACTCTTATTGCTTCCCTGCATTTGTTTTTGATAGAGTTTGATTTAGACTCCATTGTATTTTCTCACCTCGGGCACCTTCTGGGGTTGGCAAGTATTAAGTATCAATGAATGGTTATGGAGGTCTTTAAAACACATGCTCTCTTGTTGAGTCTCTGTCTCGTCCTTATATTGTAAAATTGTTGGATTAATAATGAAACAAGCACTTGCATATAGTTGAGGGTTGTCTTCCTTTTCGTTATGGTTTCTCTCACTGTGTTTTTACCAGCGTGGTCTTGATTGCAAATGGAAACACCTATGTGGTTTTTCTAAGCCTGATCAGGTTTCTGGACAGTTTAAAAAATGATGCCTATGTGTATTTGGTTATGTTCGCTTCATATATTATATTGGAACATTGCACATACTACCAATTGTTTTAGAAGGAAGTTATATCCACAATGATAAGGCTTGGGTTTTATGTTTTAGTGGACTGTTGTTTTTGTGATTGATATGATGAAGACTTTGTATAATCGGGCATATTTTGAAGTTTCTTCACATTTGAAAAGAGACCTGTGTATATTTTAATTGGTCTTGATTGTTGATTCGTAAACAATGGATGTTGATTATTATCGTGGTGCATTTTGGATTATCAGGGATAGATGTCGAGCATATTGTTGTGCGTTTTTTTATTATTATTTAAAACAAACAGAAAGAAGGGATCAACGTTTTATTAAACAAGACTATTGAATGGAAAGGTTTTTTTTATAAGTTATGAATGCACAGACTGTTATGAATTAAGGAATTCTAGGAAATTTAATTATTGGAACAACAAGTAGTTTGGTATACAATTGTGTTAGGGTCCTAACCCACACATAGGTAGAACAATATATTTGGATGTAATAAAGGTCAATATTAATAAGGCCTTTCAATAAAATAGAATTAGTCGAATGTAATAAGACCTAATAGAAGCTTCTGATTCTAGAAGGATCTTCCTCTATATCCTTCTTTTGATAGACATATTTAGTATAAATAGGAGTCGAGGGTATGAGAACCCTATCTTGGATATTATTGTAATAGAGCTCTGCTCAACTAGAGGTTGCCCCCTCGAAGAGGCCCATGAACATTGCCTTCAGAATCAAAGTGTTATTTCTGTTGTTATTTTTATATCATTTCAGTGCTATTGTAGTGATTGTTCTAGTTATATTGTTATTATTCAGCCATTTTTGGCATTTTATTTCTATTCTGCATACTTTTTATATCTGGTATATTCAAATTGTGAAACAATGAATGTTGGTGCTCGTTGGATTGATTTTAATACATAGTTATGATTATTGGTTATTTAATTTGTTTTATGAACAATATCTATTAAATCCCCTGTCATTTTCTCACTTTTTCGCTCATTACGAATC
>JZKD02S0381525.1:0-18481 GCA_000966675.3 Picea glauca
GGAGACTAGGAGGTATAATTACAACTAATGGAATAAAGCTGACATAAATAAAATAACATTATTAATGTAATATGCCCCAATTAAGGGGTAATGAGCCAATATTAGGGCTTAACATAGTAGATTTTTCTTATAACAATGGGTACCAAACATATTTAAATATGAGATAACTTGAGTCACTTTATGGAAGAAAGTGCAGCACACTGGTAAGTTGTGATAACCCAGTAGAGAGAGAAGTGGTTGGGACAGATTTGCTCCTGGAAATGGAGGAGAAAATGTTGAAAATAAAACAAAATTTAAAGGCTGCCCAAGATAGGCAGAAAAACTATGATGATAAGGGCATAACTCACAGGGAATTTAAAGTGGGAGACAGTGTATTCTTGAAAGTGAAGGCCAACAGAAGTTCCCTCAAGTTGGGAAATTTTTTAGAGTTGGCATCTCACTATTGTCAGTCGTTTGAAATCCTAGAGAGGATTGGTCTAGTAGCTTATATGCTTACATTTGTTGCATCTATGTCTATTCATAATGTATTCCATGTATCATTGCTCAAGAAATATATACTTGATGCTAATCATGTTATTGATTGGAATGTGATTTAGGTGGAGCAAGAAGGTGTTTTTCAAGTGTATTGTTATGCATTATGGACCGGAAAATCAAACAACTCTAGAATCAATCCATAGGGCTTGTAAATGTCCAATGGACCTGGTAAGGTCCTCAAGATGCTACTTGAGAGCATGAGGATGCAATGTGGGTAGAATACCCGCACAGTTTTAAGATTTTTTGAATGTTTGTTGTATATGTTTACATAATGCACTAAGAATAGTGCTTAAATAAGGGGAGGGGATTGTAATATCCCTAGGCCGAACCCAATTGTAAATATAAATGAAAATTTAATTAAGCTGGCAAGCTATTTGACATCATTTTTGTATGCACCTTCCATGGCATAGTGCGGGCATGTACTGCGCAATAAAATAATGAACTATGCACATTAAAGGATACAACACGCAACAACTTAAGTATGCACGATTTTAAGGCTAGGGATCCTTTGTGTATATGATGTGTTTTATAGGGTGGTGAGCCAGTTATTATAAGTTGGGATGCTTATGTTTTGAATTAGGCCAGAGAGCCTAGATGTTAAAATCTAGTGCACCTATTTTTGCATATGTCTCATCATTAATATAAAATACATTGTTGCACGCAAACCGACCACGTAAAAGAATATGGGGGACTAAACTCCACTAGTTAGGGAAAGGGTTGGGGTTAAAATTTAAGGAAAAGGGGCTAAGATAGGGAGCTTAAGCAAAAAATGAATATTATATTAATATTTCTTAAAGTATAAAGTATGGATAATTATTTTATCCTAAGTTCTAAATATGGGGACAAGTGGGCCAAAGTAGCTCCCAACATGACAAGTGTCAAGTTGGGGACATGAATACATATTGTTTGGACTTAGTTCATTTTTTTATGATTCCTTCCATCATTCAATGATCTACTCAATCATCCATGAGCATTCACACACTCATTGATCTATCTTTCGTACCTTTATGTCACTGTACCTGAACCTATATCCACAACCATACCTATTTGTGTAGTTGGTTAGCTTGGGAGATGGACTGAAGAAGAGGGTTGTCAGGCCAGTGGGAGATTGAAGAGGAAGGTTATTATGCCCATGAGAAATTTCTCTCTGGGTGAGAGGATTGTTGGGAATTGATTTCCTAAAGGTGCTAAACTACAACTGCAGGGCTCTAAGACTTCATGATCGGCTTGTTGTTGAAGCTCGGAAAGGAAGTGGGGTAGCCAAAGGTCTATTGAGAAGAGAAGGGGCACACTTCTTGGGGTGGGACAGACATGTGGGGACTGAGGTACTATACGATGTTAGTTTGAGTTGACACCTATGACAGAGTCTTTCATATTGTCTATGAGCCATTAGCCTGGTTAGGAATTTCTTTACCTGGGTGGAGTTTAGTCCTAGCTCAGGGGTGACCATTGTTGAGAGTGACGAGCAGTGTGGTCTAAGGCTAGGAGGTTCATGGAAGTTCTCCATGTAGTTGGTGATATTCTTACTAAGATAAGTGTCAACTGTGTGATAAATTTACATGTTGCATTATTATTTACGTATTTATTTTTATGGATTTATCATGTGGATGGTTTATAAATGTGTTTATATTTATGGTTATCGCCTATATATGTTGCACGTATATGTTTATTGTTATTTCAATATGGTGCATTTGTATATGTATTTGTCTATTTACGTTTTATATATATATTCGCAAGAGTTTTGTGTGTATATATTTTAATTGTATTTAGTTCGAAAAATTTATCTGGCATAGCTTAGTTGGATGTTCGGTATGTTAGAGTATGTTCTACAGAGAGAATGAAAGCATTTTTTGGCATAGCATGTTCCGGCGTGGATGGTCGGGGATGTTAAAGATGCATTTTTTTTAGGGTGGACTAGTCAAAGCCTTTGTCAAATAGAACAGGCTATGAGGTAAGTCATAATTTTATATGGGGGTCTATTCTAGGAATTTCTTTATAGGACCACAAAACATTATCATGAAATTCTTTGAATAGGGAAGTGTAACATTCAATTTCTTAAGGAGAACAAGTTGCACCTGTCTCGATGTTTTCCATGACCTCATATTTTACTAAAATATCAATTGAAGTGGTTTTTGTGATTTACCACAATTTCCTTCTGATGATAACATCGAGTGTGATGTGGAGGGTATTAGGGATCAGTCTTGATTTTCTATTGAGACGAGGGTTTGGATGTCTTTCTCCAGCCTTTCTTGTTCATGAAGAAAACATGATCAATGGTGTAAGTCTTACCAAGGTCTATCTTCTAAGGTCATGGCTTCCATGATTGTCTCGTCTGAAGGTATTGCATCATTTATAAAGTCATGGGAAGTAAATGGATTTCCATCCCAATAAAGCAAGGAGAATTGATCTAGTTCCTTATTTTGTAGGAAACTAGAATCATCATCAATAAATTCTCCTTGTATCAAGGAATACAATAATTTTGTTGGCGATAAAGACATATTTGTTTTGTAATATTCTACTTCTAAAGGGTGGGGTATTATCCAAGGATTGTCAGAACCAAGGTGTCTATCGATAATAGAAGAGATCATATTTACCGGAGCTATATGGGTGGTGTCAGGAGTATGAAAGGGGAATATTATCATATGGGATGAATCTTTGAATATACATGTATCAACACTTTCGCAGTCCCTGGAATATTCTCCTATAACAGGAACAATGGTGCTAGGACTGGCTCGCAATTCAGGTGTGCAATAATCTAGTTGATTTATGGTGACTATATTTCCTTGGTGGGGAATTCACGTGACATGAAATATAGTGGATGAAACAAATTTCATTGCATAAAATCAAGTGTGACCCAAGAGCATATTATAGTCATGTGTAGGATCAACCACTTCGAATTCTATGGAGATGGTTTTTCCCCCGAGCTCAATGGATAAAGAGGTGATAATTCCATGGGGTTTGAAAAAATATTCATCAAAATATTTGAATACGGTTAGGGATGTGGTGAGTTGTGGACAACCAACTACTTTCCAACATGACAAAGACATAATGCAAGTGGCACCTCCTTCATCGATCAATGTATGAAAGATATTCTTATGAAGATAACTAATTGTGATATGTAACACTATTCACTATGTTATATGTCGAGAGAAATAATGTTTGACTCCGAAGGTTTGATTTTCGTTGTGGAGGAAAAATCTGAAAAATTTGAGTGTTCATATGGCACACGGTGCGTGGGAAAGATCTTCCACTATACTATAGTGTTGACTTTCTTGGGCATTTGGGTTGTGGGTAGTTCATCGAACTACCCCTTTTGGAGGGCATATTGCACGTTCTAAAGGTGGTTTCTCTAATGTGAGACGATCATTGATTGGTAAAGTTGGTGGATGACCCTTTTATGAAGTTTCCCTTTCTGGGGAGCCATAGTTCTTCACTCTCGTGGATAATGCCACCATACATTTAACCATCATAATGTTTCTGGTCGAGGGTCCTACATTGCCCCCTTCTGGGGTTGCAAGGGATTGTGCTACCATTTGTGATTGTTGTGGTGGGAAATGATTGGTTAATATTGTGGGTTGAGAAGGATATGCTCCTCACTCAAGATATTGATGAACTTCGGCAAGGCGGGGACAATATTTGGTGAAGTGGTCCTCCTTACACACCAAGAAAAGATATTTTACCCTTTTTTTTATTTTCTCCCCAAACATTGGGGTCTTTGGTTTGGTAACCCTTCTCTTCGGAAGATTTTTTCTTTTTCGTATTATTATTGTTTTTCTTCTTCCCTCCATATTATTTTTCTTGTTCCTTTTTCCCAACACCTCACTGCTTCATATGACATACTCATAAAGCTCCTCGCTTCCACCCCATTATGGTCATTTATTTTCCAATGATGTTATAAAATTTAGATGTATTGAAGTTCCCTTAAGCAAGCAAACTAAACAACAATCCTGTATCTCCATTTGATTTCACTTCATCCCGTACCATTAGCTTCTTCTTTTCATTCTCTATTCTTTTCCATTACTAGTTTAATCATCATTCTCTTCCTAGATGACGAGGGGCTCTAATGCCTTCTTTGTTTTATGCTTAGTAAGAGATACCTCTCACATTGATGCTATTCTTTCTCTAATCTTTCCCATTACTAGTTTAATCATCATTCTCTTCCTGGATGACGAGGGGCTCCAATGCCTTCTTTGTTTTACGCATAATAAGAGATACCTCTCACATTGATGTTTTAAAACTCTCCTTGGCCATGCCATAAAGTTGTTAGCGAATTGATTTATCACGTTGTGCTTTCATGTGAGTTCATAAGTCCACCAATTTTCTTTGACGAACTCATGTACAACCTCATATCGAGACTAGTGAGATTGCAAGATTTTGTTCCCTATCATTGAATTCATGCATAATCGGGTGAACATAACAAGGAAAAGATATTATAAAGATGTTTTTTAATTGAAATATCCAATATAAATTTAAATTTTGATGAAATCTCAAAAGATATTATAAAGATGTTTTTTAATTGAAATATCCATTATAAATTTAAATTATTTAAACTTGGATGAAATCTCAAAAGATATTATAAAGATGTTTTTAAATTAAAATATGCCATATAAATTGGATGAAATTTCACTATTTTGTTATTTAATTTTTTTTTTTAAATATATAAATGAATTATAAATTGGATGAAATTTCACTATTTTGTTGTTTAAATTTTATTTTTAAATATATAAATGGATTTTGTTTCTTATAAAATCTTAAAACATTTTAAATATACACATTCAATCAATCAAATCTATATTATTAATAGTTTATCATTTAAAGTAAAATTGATCTATAAATATATCCATAAAAAAATCATAAAATAAAAAATTTATAATTTCGTTCTCCCAACAACATCCATCCATCCATTCTCATTCCAACGTTGACAAGCTCCGTATTGTAAACAGCATCCATCCCTTCTCATTCCAACGTCGACCAGCTCGGTATGGTGTTGTTGGACCGATCCCATTCCAACCATTAAAGTAAATATTCTTAGAATTTATTCAATCCATGGCCCTAGGTCGAGACAAGGATATGAGCTAATAAGATTTGAATGAGTTTTTTTGCGTATCAGTGTTTAATAAGTTTTTTATGGACATGATTAAATATGGGTGGAATATTCTTAGTAGTTTCACAAAATAAATGGCTGTGATTTCAATCATTAACTTCCTAGCTATTATAAAGATATCCGTTTATGTGTTTACTTTTTTACATTTACCTAATCATATTTAAAAATTACTTTGATAGCTAACTAGCCACATAAGTGATTAATACAAATTAAAATATTAACACCAGATAAATGAAGCTCAACAATTTATTTGTTAATCAATAATAAAATTTAATAAATTCTGTGTCGATATCTTTTGACGTTCTCCAACTGTTGTATTAACAACTATACTAGTTTTATATCAAATATATTAATATTATTAACATAATTATATTATTAAGTTAATATTAATTATGTATTATTATTATTAAAAATATTAATTAATAATTAATAAATATACATAATATTATATATTTAAACATATATTATTATTATTATTATTATATTGTAATTATAATATAAAACATAATAACAATACAATTAAATTATCTATATTAACTATAATTATATGTTATTATTATGATATTAATTTAATTAATAAAATCAAAAACAAAGGAAGGTTATGGTCAAGCTAGATACTAGATTATTTTTAGGATTTTTTTTTTTAATGGACAAGGGACTCTTTCTAAGTAGCCCCCTTTTTTTATGGACAAAGGATTCTCTCGGATGGACAAGGGACTTTTTCTAAGTAGTCATTTAACTACTAAAGTCTACTAAGATACTTATGTCTTATGTTTTTGGAATTTAAATCCTTTACTTCCCAAAAAAAACATATATTTTTAGTAATTAAACCCATTCAAATATATAAGAGTTAATAATTTTGAAGTTTCCAAACTTTTTTTTATTCCTTTCACTTCATTTAAAGTTAATATTCTTAAAATTTAATCAATTCATTTTAAAAAATGAAATAAAAAGTTCGAGTGTGAAAGTTTAATCCTTATTCGATTATCGATTCAAATCCTGTGGATACTTTCTATCACACCAACCTTGCTTCATATTCCCGGGAAAAGAGAAGAAAAGGTCGACATAAAGATATGAACGAGTAATAATATTCGAAACGAGTTCTTCTGCATCACGTCAGCGGGTTGGCATCGAATTTACTATTATGAAATGTACTTAGACGGGATCCCGTCGACAGCTTCAATCCCAAGCACAGTATGCAGCACTGATCTTAGTAGAATGATTATATTCTCCTCCTTTAATATTATAAGACCGCCTATTCAGTAGATCTGTGGGGATGGCGAGGATTACCCGTCTTATGCTTTCTAATAATTTTAATCTATGGGCTCCGCCTGGATCCTCTATATGCTTGACATTTCGAGTCGTCGTGGTTTTAACGATGGTGTCCATGGCTGTACTTTCGTGCGCTCGTCATGGCAGCGGTAATAAAAAGAGGGGGAGCCGCCACGGTGAGGCGCGTTCTGTGTACGTTGGTGGCGGAGGCACTGAGCAGGAAAAAAAGAGCCAAAAAGGGCACAGAGATGCTTGGTTTGCGGCCGGAGGTGTTGCCGCTGGGGTAGCTGTAACGGCCACTGCTGCCGACACGGCCTCTGGGGGCTGTGGCAGTGGCGGCGGATGCGGTGGCGAGTGTGGGGGTGGATGTGGTGCGTAATGAAATAAGAGGAGCAACAATGGATTGCTTGGTATCGGTCGGCCTCTGATCCAGCTTTAACGATATGATGGTTAATTAATTTTTTTCGCAGTATTGAAGTTTCGTTCTATTTCAGTCATAGTTGAATAAAATCAATTTGGATATAACAAAATAAAATAAAATATTGTATGTTAATTATGTTGAAAGGGATAATGAGTATAATTAATTATTTTTTAATTTAAAATTCTAATCTAATGGTTAACAATTGAAGATGTTGGCATATTCTTAATAGTCCTCCCAAATCAATGAATGTGATTTCCTCTTCATAACTTCCTCTTAACCTGTTTACTTTTTAATATTTACTTAATCCCTAATCATATTAAGAAATTACAATAGCACTATCTGATTGCCACGTTTAAATGATTAAACTTTGGGATTATCACGATTGAATTTGCTCAGCTGTAAACACTCATTTTCTGGTTGTGCATTTTATTTTCTGGCTGTGAATTTCATTTTCTGTTCTAACCATTAACCTACATCACCTTTAGCATCACCTTTTCGACGTTCATCAACAACAGTTTTGAGTAACTGTGCTAATTTTAGAATAATAAATAAATAAATACGCAAGAAACTCTATATTAATTGAAGAAATTGGGGCAACCCAACATGAGAGACGACTTATGCGTCAAAATACTTGGATTGGATTTATTAAGTGTGTATTTTTCAGTCTTTACTATGACCTTTTTTTAAGCAATTTAATTTTGTATTAAAAAGGTGGTTTCAGAATTTTTCTTCAATAAAATATCAAGAATGGGTTATATCAAAAAAGGGTTATAATGGATATTTTGTTAATTTCGATTCCATGTATTTGATATTAATCCGCTAAATTAAACGTAAACATTCCTTAAATTTTTTCTCACTCCCTGATAAAATCGAATAATGAAATGTTTATATATGAAATTTTTAACATCGTTTACAATATTTATAACGGAAATTATTAAACTTTCCTGTATAGCTCAACAATATATGTATTTCTTGTTGAATGCATTGGTTATCAACAATATATGTATTTATTGTTTGAATGTATTGGTTATCTCTTATGTTGCAAAAGTGGTTGGTTAATTTAATGCGAATCTAAGTATTTGATTACTTGATTTTAATCCCGCTCAATTAAGCACAAACATGCTTTAAATTTTTTCACAATCCTTTAAAAGTGAAATACTAAAATGTATATCGATGTGATTTATGTAGTTTTTAACCTAATTTAAAGTATTTATGGGCAAATACTCATCTCTAATAGCTACTAAAATGTATATTGATGTGGTTTATGTAGTTTTTAAACTAATTTAAAGTATTTATGTATTTATGGGCAAATACTCATCTCTAATAGCTAAGCCGTATATGTATTTATTGTAAATTGATTGTGCTACAAAGTATTTTGGAGTTTGTTTGTGTCACAACTAGTTTATTGTCTTTTAAATGTTGGAAGAATAATTTATTATTCAATATGGAAAGGATAATTTCAAGTGAATGAATTTTTTTGCGTAAGTTAAACTATAATTAAAATTAAATTGTAATTATGATAGGTTTTAGTTTTATGTATGGAAAAATGCTATTTGAAAGTATATGCGTTCATTCTTATGATAACAATATGAGAGGGTTATCTTCTTAAGTATATTATTTATGCACTTGTCTTTTGTATCTCAAAGTATAACCTAAAAACTGTACTAAGTGTTTATGAGCTAGTGTTTCATAAATGTAAGAAAAGAAAGTTAATAACCTAAAAATTAGAAAAATTATATATCATTGGAAATATGGTTTTTAATATAAGAATTATTAGATATTTCAAACAAATTTTTATTTAATGTTTTTATTTATAAACATTGTTATTATAATTGTTTAAAATTTTAAAATTATATTAATAAAAATTAAACTAATAATTATATATATCACCAATGTGGAACTTGGGAATTTTGGGAATTTTGGGAAAGTGAATACAAGTATTTAGAACTAGTAGAAGTTTTTCTAAAGTTAAAAATAATAATAATAAAAAAATCTATATTAAAAAAATATAAAAAATATTTTAGATTACAATTTATCTAGATAATGATACATTTTAAATCTTATTTCAATAAAATTCAAGGTCAATTAAGTTGCTCCTAGTACAACAACTACAATATCTAAAATTTTAATCTAATTTGTACTAATGAACATATGAATAAATTTAACACAATATTGAAATTTTAATATTCATAAATATTCTATTAGAAATAACAAAAAAAATTAAAAATACATATATAAAATTTTAGCATCTTTTTAAAATTAAACATTACATATATAAAAAATCTTTGTAAATTTGAAGAATTATTCTTGTTCTCATTTGAAAAAGCTAAATAGTACTACTCTTGTAATATTAAAATACAATAAAAGTGGATGATGTGGTTGGTTGATAGAAACAACAAACATGAGCAAATGCTTGTGTGAATAAGGTATTTATTTATTGGACTTTCATGTTTAGTGTGGGCTTGAAGGAAAACATACATGTATTAAAAGTTTTCCATATCCACAATTATAAAGTGACTAGTATTAATATTTTTTACTTCAATAATTTTTAAAATAATATTCAGTGTAGTTTAGTTTTTTCTTTTATAATGGTATTTTAAATAAATATAATGAAAATGTCTCTAATAAATTATGTATTTGTAATAGTTGAATAAAATATTTACATTTTAATTTAATATAATTTTAATTTAAAAGTTTCTATTTGGGAAACTTGTTCTTAAGCTCCCATTTCCTTGATCTTGAAGCTTGCAAAAAACTTTGAAGTTCTTCCCAGCCAATTGAGGGCATTTGTACCACTTCCCAAGATGTCAGAAATGTAGGAAACATTCACTTGCAACTATGATATATATGTTAGGAAGCATAAGAAAAAAAATCATAAACATAGCATAAAACCGAGAAATAAACCAAGAACAAAAGGCATACAATTGACAGAGTGATTTATGTGGAAACCCAATACAGAAAAAAACCACAAGGCAATGATAATCGATATTCTTATTATTCAAGGGAGAATTAATATAGCCAACACTGACATACAACTATCCTCTCCTCACTATGCACACACCACACTCTACAATATTGTGTCTTTCTCACACAATACACTACACTACACTGCACTCTCACCTCTATGGGTATGCTTATATATATAACATCTATTACAAAATTACACAAACTGATCATAAATAGATCACATGATTACATAACATGTTCAATGTAGTGTGCATGCATGCACATTCTAAATTTAGTGCATGCAACCACATGGAAATTAGTTTGCACGTTTTCAAAAATATCCACTTTGAAAACAATTTACCTGATATATCATACCCAAATTAATTCATCACCTTTCCTACAAGACAAGAGAATCCAAACACTATCATAGCTCCACAACTTCTCTAACAGTACTATTACGTGAATATGTCTACACGATTCACTCAAGTATGGACTATGCTGCCTCCATTATTAACCCATCTAATAAACTGATGCACTTGCCCCATTTTGATACGTTGGAATGTTAGTCAAATGCACACCACTTTGACCACTATGGAACACCACATTCTGTACCTTGCTAAAATTACCTAATAGATCCTTACATTCTTCCAATACATAACCTAACATTGGTGTCCTCTTGTCCAAATCTCATGAATCATAGCCATAGACTAAATCACTGCAACCATTATAGCTAATACTTGTGCTTCTATGCTTGAAACACCCATTTCCATGCTCTTCACTTAGTTTTTCCATGTGTCTACTGACAACGCCAACTACATGTGAAATGTTGACCATTTCCCATCACAATCATCAAAAATCTTACTATCATATAAGACTCGAGACATATAACCCTTTTCTTCTTCATTAGTTAGGACATAAAACTGAAGAAAACTTACAATGGAAATCCAAAGGGATTTTACCGGTTTCACATTATTCATATCGAATTTCCTGAGTATATTCACCACATGCTTTTGTTGTGATAACCAAGATTAGCATATTTCCTGTCTCTGTGTGTTTTCATGCCCACTATTTATTTTGTTCCTCCCAAATCCTTCATAACAAGCGTCCTGACCAACTGAACCAATATGTTGACCTCAACGATGCTTTTACTTGCAACAAACATAACATATAACACCAAGATAATGAATATACCATAAATACAATGGTTATACTCACTTCTTGTAAAATTTGACTCACCATGTAGGTATCAAACATCTTGTACCATTTTCCTGGGATGCTTCAGGCCCTACAATGATTCTTGAGTTTGCAAACAAATATTTTGTTGTGATTCTAAAATAATCGTTCAGGTTGTTCCAAATACATCCCCTTATAAAAAAACTCCATGTAAAAAAGTTTTAACATATAGTTGTACTAACACAACTAGTGCTAACAGAACATGAACAGAAACAAGATTTTAACAACTGGTAAAAACATTTCATGGAAATCAATACCTTCCAAATACCCTTCTACTACCATCCATGCATTGAATATTTCATCTTTTACTGTGTTTGATTTTATAAAAAGAGATTCATCAAATATCATCTCTGTCCATGATGATTTTGTGGGTATTAGGATCCCACAGTCCACACCCCTTAACATCATCACCATATCAAATATCTACATATTTGATCCAGGTCCTACTTAGAATGTTGATAAAAAGCATAACCATCACAACTGAATAATTTCACATTTGAGTAATTACCATATGACCTATTCATACATCTTCCAGAATATTCTAGTAGTTTTCAACTGATGGTGACCGAGTTACCAAATATCACAACCTCTTATGTCCACAACTATTTCTACAACTTGTCATTAATGAACATTCTCATTTGATTTCAACTTCTTTGCAATACCTTCCAAGTTCCATGGATATGAACCTACCTTCATCATATTTTCTCAAAAACTTGCTTGTCATGCCAATACATCATTCTTTCTAAATAAATACCTTTCTACCCTGGACACATTGCTCCACCTCAAACTTTGCATTCGAACAACTTTGACCAAATACGGCCAAGTTGGCCAATTAGGCCTTCACCACTTAACTACAGGCCCATTTAAAATGGAGTTCACCTAGACTTTTATAGGCTTCATCACATGAAATCCATGGATGCAATACCACAAGATACCCAAAAAAATGGACCCGAAAAACCACATTCTTTGAACTAAAAACCATATTTAACTCACTCACAATTTCACAGAGTCAATGTTAACCCAACATACATTCCCCCCCACATATTCAATATACCTAAATCTATGTTTAGAATTTTCATAGGTGACCTTATAAAACAAGGGTACAGATGCTATTAGAAACACAGGATTGCGGAGAAATAAAATAAAAAGAAATGCGGAAATAAAGCAAATTATATACATAATACAATAGAGAGACATATATATATGGTTTCCCAGTGTGGGCTACGTCAACTAGGGAAATTTTCGAGTCCTTTCTTTTTATTATCTAGCAAATGAAGGGATAAAACCTACAACACACCCGTTGCAACTTCCTCTTCTTTATCTCATAGTATCCTCGCTCAAAATATAATATTCACTATGATGTGTAGCTGTAATACATTTCCCTCATAAAAGAGAGTTTCCTTCTAGGGAAAAAAATCCGAACATAACTTCTACCATCATATTTTTGACCTTATAATGAACGATCTAGATTTACTATGAAATTACAATATGAATTTACAAGGTAATTTTTCCTTCGAGGGCTTCTCCCCCAAATACTTTCCAAGGGCCCGCTTTCCCCCAGACCCCATATCTAGGGGAATGATCCTCACGAACACCACAGGGGGAGAAATCCCCCCTGCAACCCCCCCACGTCAACGAGTGTACATTATTTCAGGGTATAAAGTCTCCATGGGGTATACAAATGGTTGAAAACAAACACCTATGAAACAGGAAAATAATTTATCTCCACAACCAATAATCTCCCACTTGGATACTGATCACAATAGTTCCACTGTTTTTGTATCTGCTAGACTATACTCCTCTTTGGACCTGGAAAATTTCTCATCTTCAACTACATGCTTGAAGACCAACTGAAACTAAGAAGGAACTCAATTTATCCTTGGTTACTCCCTTTGTTAACATGTCTGCAGGATTATGGCTAGTGTGTATATTTTCCAACTTCAAATGTCCATCTTCCAAGATGGATCATATGAAACGGTGCCAGAGATGTATATTCTTAGTCTTTGAAAATTGAAGGATGAGTTCTTTTCAATATGAATGGCACTCTCATTGTCATAGTACAGCCTTTTATTCTCTTGCTTCTTTCCCAATTCCTCCATAAACCTTTGTAACCAAATCATCTCTTTACTAGGAGTTTTAGCAACAACATACTCTCTCTCTGTTGTTGAAAGTGCAACAATATTTTGCAGTTTCAAAATCCAACTTACTACTATTCCACCCACAGGAAAAACATACCTTGTGGTGCTCCTCCTCCTATCTTTATCACCTTCCATATATGAATCAACATATCCCTGTAGAACAGTGTCTCGACCTCCAAAACATAATGCATGAGTAGAAGTACCTTTTAAATACCTCAGAATCCACTTTACTTCCTCCCAATGTTCTTTACCTGGATTGTTCATATACCTACTCACAACTCCCACTGCATGTGAAATATTTGGTCTTGTGCAAACCATCACATACATCAAGCTATCAACTGGTGATGAATACATGACCCCAGATATGTATTCTATCTTCTCTTGTGTCTCGGGACACATTTATTTGGTTAATTTGAAATGGTTGGACAATGGTGTACTAACTCATTTTGCATTCTTCATTCTAAAACTTTCCAATACCTTCTCTATGTACTCACCCTAAGGCAATGTCAAATTGCAATTTTTCCAATCTCTTGTTATTATCATGCAAAGGATTTTATTCACAACACCCGAATACTCCATCGCAAATGAATTAGCTAATTTCTTCTTTAGAACATTTACATCCTGCATATTAGACCCTGCAACAAGCATTTCATCTACATACAATAGCAATATAATATAGATTCCATTTTCTAGCTCTTTAAAATAAACACAGTGATCAAAATGACATCTACTATAACCTTGTTCTATCATAAACCTATCAAAATCTGAATACCACTTCCTTGGAGATTTATTTAGGCCATGCAAGATCTTCTTCAACCTGCATACCAAACTTTCCTTCCCTTTGACCTATACCCCTGTGGATGTTGCATATAAATCTCTTCCTTCAAATTCCCCTGGAGAAAAGTTGTTTTTACATCTAACTATTCAAGACGTAAATATTCTCATACCACAAGACTTAAAACAATCCTAATTGAATTCATTTTAACAACATGAGAAAATATTTCTTCAAAATATATACCTTTCTTTTGTGCAAAATCCTTTACAACAAGTTTATCATTGTACCTCTTTTTACCTCCATCTTCTTTCTTCAACTTGTAAATCCATTTATTCTGCAATGTTTTTTTTCTTGTAGGAAACTTAACCAAATCCTAAATCTGTTTATTTACCAGGGAATCCATTTCCTCTTTCATGCCCTTCTCCCACTTCTTTTTAACATCTACCTACATTACCTCTTCATAACATTTTGGTTCACCAGATTTAGTCAACAATAAATAATACAATGAAGGAGAGTGTCATTTAGGGGGTCTACATAATCGAGTAGATATTCTAACAACACTTGCAAGAGTTTGAGGTACTTTTTTCTCCTGTCGTTGTACATTTTGACTTTGTGGTACCTTTGGAATTTCTTTTGTAGTGATCTCATCAAGCACTGTGTATTCTGGTTTTTCTTTTTCTTGTTTCTTTCCCTACTAGTGATCTTTGTACATGACCTTCTCAATGAATAAGACATCTCTAATCCTAATTATTTTGTGATATTCATAATCCCATAACAGATAACCAAAATGATTAACATAGTACCCAACAAAGATACACTTCTTTGATTTTTCCTGAAGCTTTCCTCTAGTTTGTTTATCAATATGGACAAATGCTTCACAACTGAAAGTCATCAAAAAAAGAATAGATTACATTTTTAACTATCCATTCATCCTATGGAATTCAATCATCAAAATATATTGAAGGTCCTTTGTTTACCAAGTAAACAACAATATCTACAACATTTTTCCAGAACTATAAGGGAAAACCAACATGCAATCTCATACTCCTTGCACGCTCCATGATTTTCATGTTTATCCTTTCTGACACACCATTTTAATTTATTGTTCTTGGAACTATGTTCTCTCTACAAATCCTATGATATGAACAATAATAATCAAACTCCTTGCTCCAATATTCACCTCCATTGTCTGATCCGAGACACTTCAACCTTTTTCGTGTCTCATTCTCAACCAAAGATTCCCATTTCTTAAAAGTCTCAAAAACATCATATTTTGGTCGAAAGAAATATATCCAAGTTTATCTAGTTGCATCATGAATAAAATTAACATAATAAAGAGATCCACCAAGAGATGATACCTAAGTTGGTCCCCATACATGTGTATGCACAAGCTCTAACCTTTCACTCTTCTTTTCTTTTCTAACTCTGAGAAATATGTCTCTTATGTTTTCTATAAACAAATTTCTCACAAAAATACAAATCAATTTGCTTAAGATCTACCAAAAAAATTGTTTTGTGAAGTATCTGCATCCCCTTCTCACTCATGTGTCCAAGCCTATGATTCCACAGTGTTGTATCCACTCTTGTAGAAGCTAAAGAGATAGAAGAGTTAATATTACCAGTACATAAATACAATGTACCTACCTTATCTTCTTTTGATATCACCAGTGATCCTTTGGTGACCTTCCACACCTTATCTGAAAATATGGATATACAACCATCACTTGCCAACTACCATGTTGAAATTATATTTTTCCCTAGATCTAAAACATGTCTTACCTCTTTCAACAACCACTTGTTTCCATTCCTTTTCTTTATTTTTACCTTTCTCATTCCAACAATTTTGCATGGTGCATGATCACCCAATTGAACATGTCCAAAATCACCTTGAACATAATCTATAAAATGTTTCCTATTTGGTGTGCCATGAAATGAGGCCCCTAAATTTACTACCCAAGACTCATAAATATTATCTACAAAAGAATCAAAACATCTTGTAACAAATCACTTGTTACATTTGCTTCCCAATTTTTCTCTTGTTGCCCATCTCTTTGTTTCTTTGGAGCTTTGCAGTCTTTCTTCAAATGTCCTTTCTTACCACAATTCGAGTAGTCTATCTTTCCCAGTATGAATTTGGATCTTCATTTCCTAGAATTCCCACAGTTCCCTGAGCCCTTTCCTCTATCCTTTTGTCTTCCCCTGTTCTCCATGTTTAACGCATTACCTAGTGCCTCACTTGTGCTTTTTCATCACATTTCCTCGCTAAGGATAACACCAACAACATCATCAAATTTTAAAGTTTTTGAACTAGAGACATAGTTACTTATAGTCATGACCAAGTCATTCCAACTTTTTGGAAATGAGCATAAGATTAGAAGAGCCCTGAACTCATCATTAAAGTCCACTTTTTTAGAACTTAGCTGATTAGTAACTATATTAAATTCATTTAAATGAAATGCAATAGAGCCACCTTCCGACATCTTTATATTAAATAATTTCTTCATTAGAAATATCTTATTGGACGCCGAGGTTTTTTCATACAACCTAGCCAATGCGCCCATCAACTTCTTCATTGTCTTTTCTTTCAAAATATTGAAAGCCACGGACACTGCCAAACTGAACAATATTGTTCCTAGTGCCTTTATGTCAAGAACCTCCCATTCTTCATCCTTCATGGCCATCGAATTATTTGTTATTCCTCCCAATGGTAGCAATAGATCCTTCTGATATAAATAATATTCCATATGCACCTTCCATAACTAGTAGTTTTGGTCGTTAAATTTCTCGACCCTAAACTTTCCATCTTCCTCCATTTCTCCCACTCAAACCAAGAACCCTCTTTTCCTTCAAGTTACCTTTCACTTTGATACCAGTTGTTAGAAAAACATGATCCTGTAGCAATAAAATAAAAACAAATTCGGAAATAAAATATAGAAGAGACACAAATATATGTGGTTCACCCAGTGTGGTCTACGTCCATGAGAGAAATTTCCAAGTCCTTCCCTTTTATTATCCAACAAATGAAGAGATACAACCTAAAACACACTCGTTGTAACTTCCTCTTATTTCTCTCAAAGTCTTCTCTTTCAGAATAAAATAATTACCATGATGCATAGCTGCAATACATTTCCCTCGTAAAAGTGGTATGTCTTCTAGGGAAAAAATCCCTAACATAAATTCTATCGTCAGATCTACGACCTTAAAATGAATGGTCCAGATTTACTATGAAATTACAATATACATTTACAAGACAATTTTTCCTTTGGGGGCTTCAGCCCGACCCCTGTCGAGGACCCTCTTTCCCCAGACCCCCAGTCAAAGGGATGATCCCCCCGGACATTACAGGGGGGCAAGTCCCCACTGCAAGCCCCCTGCGTGGAGGGGTGTACAATATCCTGGGGTGTACAGTCTTCATAGGGTATAAACATGAATTAAAACAAAGACCTATGAAACAAGCAGATAATTAGGCTCCACAACCAATGCATGCTTATCCATGTCTTACAAATGTATGCCCATTTACATGCTATCAATAATTTTTACAACTCCAAAGTAAATACAAATTAATTTTTTTTATCTCTCGATGACTCAACCATCACCGCCCTGCAAATTCTATGTGAACACAGGTGGTGAGACACAATAGATAGATAAAACTTCATCAACCATACATGAACTTGAAGTTGTTGTAGCTTAATTTTCTTCTATTTTGGAAACCTCTTTAGATTCTTGTTTTTTTTTCCAACAATCCTTCTTGAGATGCCCAGATTTTCCACAGAACCATCATTTTCCCTAGACCTGGTTGTACCTTTCTAATATTTCTCTCCTTCCGTAGATCAACCTCTGACTACCATTGCTTCTACTTTTTAGGTTTCTTTACTAGATCTTCTCCTCATTTCAGTAGACAATAGAGCTCCTACAATAGTGTCATAATCAATGGAATATGTTGATATGAACCACATAGATGTGATGAGATGATCCCAAGACTCAGGAAACAAACACAATAGCATAATTACCTTATCCTCATCTTCATAATTTACTTCCATACTAGATAATTGAAAAGT
>JZKD02S0381547.1:0-18480 GCA_000966675.3 Picea glauca
GAGAATGCATCCAATCTAAAAAGGCCATTGCTATGAAAAAACATGTCAATGTTGTCATGTACAATGGATTGTGTATCTATTTCATACGTCTCAACATCTATTACTTCTTTCATCTTTTGAACTGTGATTTTGTAGCTATTTTTTAGATACTTTTAGTTTGCATGAAAACAGAGAAAAGGGGGAAAAAAAATAAAAGTAGCAAAAAATAAGAAAAGAAAAGAGGAAAACTACAAGCGTGGAACTGGGTACCAATCCCCGTATGTATCTTTCAACCTTCTTCTTCTCAACTTCAATCCCCCTTAGTCCTCATAGCAAATGACAAGAAAACTAACCCACACTGGAAAGTGAACCAAACAAAAGAAACAACGCAAATAAATAACACCATGAATTTACTCAACAGAAAGACAACAAGTGGACGCAGTTTTGTGACCCACAGAATAAAAGCATTCCCTGCGTCTGCACCCCGGTGGATGGTAAACCCCTCTGCATTGCAATTTTCGAAATAGCTATGGACACGTCAATCGGCATATGAAGACACATGGTTTCCAGGAACAAAAATTAAGAGCACAGAGAAAGATGGTCTGCAACAGAATTTGGAGGCAGGGACTCCCACCATTGAAAAATAGCAACAACAGGGAAACTTACCCGTCAATGAGGGATGACAAGAGCTCAGCCCCAAGAAAACTGAAAACTGCAACAACAAGTCCAACAGCTTGCAAAGTTGAAGAAAAACAAACCAATGAACAACCACGAAGAGGTCCAACTACAACTACAGGACCTCAACTTTGCAAAGTTGAATCAAACAACAACAAGAACCATGGAACAAAGCAACGAACAAGCATCAACCACTGAAGCAGTGATGTCGACCATCAAAAAAATGGAAACAAAATTGTATTGCAACGCATCTGTACAATAAACATTTAAGACTACCAGACCTTTTAGGTAAACACTAAAGACTGTCAAGACCGTCGAAGGGCGTAGCCTTGTGCAAAAATATAAGAAAAAATGCAGCGTGGAAGGCCTGTTCTCTCAAAGCACGCAATAATAAAGCAAAAATCACACATAGTAATATGTTAGAGAATGTATTCTAGCTAGCAGAAAATGTTAAAGGAAACATTCGAACTAATGCTAGCATTAATCCACCTTCAACGAATGCATAAGAAAATATATGATTCAAAAAGACCATATACAATCAAATACTTTAGATATGGCAACATACATAACATTGGGAATAGTGAATTCATCAATAAGACCTCCAATCCATTATCCAATCAGATCTTGACAAACATGGTACTTTCTATTATATAAAAATCAATGTTTTCACTTCCCTACTTCCAACAATAGATAATATGAAAATATTTGTGATCAATGCACAATCTAATACAAGGTCAACGATTTATAAATCACTATAATCTCTCTATACCTACGACAAGGACTAATAATGATACCATTTATTTACTCCTAGTTATGTGATTCATAACTCATCAAAATGTCTATTCAATCATTCAATCAATTATATGTGATGTATCACATTTAATAAAGACGCCCATTACCTCTGACAACATGTATACACCTCTTGATGCATTCACTATAACACATCCATGTTTGATACGGCTATTATGCCATTACTTTCTACCTGGTAGGATATTCCTTTGATGACTTTTAATCCATCAAATAACAAATCCACATCATATTTAGAACCTAACATCTCAAAAATATTTGTGCTAATACTCAACAACAAAGATACACGTGGATGTTAAAATTCTTTTCACAATCAAGATATAATTTTCATATTGTTTCTTATCGTTATTCAATATTTTCAATTCAATAAACTAATTGTAATTGAAGTTGTCGAAACTTTTCGTTAACCCTTTTCACTTTAGAGAAATTTGATATTGTATTGTAGTTGTGAGAGTTTTGCATTGATTTTCAATTTGGAGGAATTTAACATTGTATTCTAGTTAACACCTTTTTTTTACTTAAACTACATGATTTGTTATTGTATTAGAGTTTTTTCGTTAAACTTTTTCACATTTAAGGGGTTTGACATTGTATTTGAATTGTCAACAAGTTTTCTCTTTTGAGGATTTTGGTATTTTATTGTATTAAAGGGAGTAAATGCCATTGTATTCCAAATCTCCTTGTTAATGTAAATCACTTAACTAAACCAAACACCCATTATTTTTTGGAGAATATTTATTTAATGAATTAAGCATGCCATTCAAAGTTAAAAGTTTTTAGAAAATATTTATTTAATAAACTTAATTAAACATGAAAATATTTATTTAATGAACTTAATTAAACATGCAATTCAAAGTTAAATTAAAAGTATTTAGAAAATATTTATTTAATGAACTTAAACCTGCACTTCAAAGTTAAGCATATGAAAGATAAGTATGAAGCCACAAGTTTCAAGAGAATATTTAATTAATAAGTTATGTTTGATCGAAGCACAACATGACCTATCATGTTCTGTTCAAAAAACATGATCATTGAAATGAAAGATGTGCATATTATGTTTACTGTCACGTCCCCACAATGTGCCTTGTGATTGTGCACTTCTTAAGGCATGTGACACTACAACGTTTCTCACTTGGATTCTTGGAAACACCAATGATACTTCGTCCGGACTATGCCTCTTCACCTAGAGGCTACCAGCAAGTCACACTGCAACGGTAGTGCAACTCTTGTATACTTAGACATTTGTTAACAACTTTAATACTTAGTCATATTTAAGCATACATCCATGAACATGAGAATCCAAGAGAACAATAATGAAACAAACAAGAGAAACATAGATATAGTGTGAGTGACACAAACCATGCCTACACCTAGCTAAGTCTTTGTTATTGCAAAACAGTTACAATATGAGCACTATCACCTTAATTTACAACTTCGACAGAGTCAAATGACTCAACTCACCTCACCAAGACACTCATAAAAATATTCTTCACACCAAGACTCTCTATTACAACAATCTCTGCAACCTCTTGTGGTGCACCTCAAACATGCCCACAACCACATAATTTCTATCTCTTCATTTATGCAGACTTTATAGATTTTGGTTCTACCTCACACATGCCTTCAATAGACCTTTGTTTCTAGGCTTCCCAAAATTGTTCCAAAAGAAGCTCCCCCAACTCTGTCCAGCGAATCCTCCTCAAAGAAACACAAGTCCTCCCAAGTGGAGTGACTTGGATCCTTGAGGGATATCGCCCTCTTCGTCTGCCTAAAAACCACAGAGCTCTTATTGCTCTCTGTGTCTTCCAAATCTACCTTCTTGGTTATGTGCCCTCTCGCCTTTATAGGTTCCCATATTTCATGTCTCTTTTCTCATGGGTAAGACAACCCATCGGTTCACCAAGTCATGCCCCTTTGCAATGTTGGTCCGACTCCTCATGTGGGCACTTTTGGGTGGCTTACCCAGCTAACCCACCAAACGCTTCATTCTGTCACCTGGATAACCCACCGATCCGTCTAATTGACTCGTCATCTTGGGTGTGCATGCCCCTTAGGTGAGTCAATCTAAATTTCCTAAGTGCACCCTCGATTCCTTAGCCAATTTTTCATTGTTGTTGGAGCACCAAATTCATTCCCTCAACCCTTCATCAAATCATCCATTCTTTGACGTGTGTTGCAAGGCACCTTGGGTGGAGTCACCCCTTGGAACATCGTGCTCCCAAGGAACCCCAACTCTCCCCTATATGAAGACCTTTTTCTCCTCATTCACATTGAGAATCCTTCCTGCTCGATGTCCTTCACTTCGATCTGTAATGGAAGTGCATGCACTCGAGCTTGGGGTCACGGGACTTACATCCTCCCCCACCTCCAGTCATTTTCATCCTCAGCAACATCCAAAAACTATGTGTTCTACAAGTCTCTTCCCTAAATTGTGCCTCCACTACAACTAAGTCTAATGGAAACCCCAAGTTTCATGCCAACTAGAAAACCCAAGATTCTATCAAAGTGTAAACCCCAAGTTTCCTTGAAAAGTGGAAACCCCAAGTTCCCAACCTGCAATCCAATCATTCACAACCTGTGCAACCATCCACACTCCCTCTTCCAAAGTTGTGTGCAACCAAATTGTCTATAAAAATGGGAAGACATATCTTCCTCAACTCTATTCACAATGTCCTGGCTACCATTGTCTCACTTTGACAATCACTCTTTGTTTCATTGTTGTTGATGTTGCCTCAAAATACTTCTACAAACCCAATCAAAACTCCAAAAAATTATAAGTGTTGAACTCATGTGAACTTATTATTGCACCCATAGTTCAACCAAACTATGTCACGCCTCCGCACAATGATAGCTTCAAGTCATGCACTAGTTAGGTAGCTATTCCAGCCATCACGTCCAGGTCCTTAAATGTGAATATTTGTGCCTAAACTTAGATTTTTTTGTCAGCATCTCAGTCACTTTGTCCAATTACAAAGACTAAGGAAAGTGTCCACCCTTTCTTCACCATTGTTGCCATCATTTGATCTTCACCAAGCATATCCTCCACAATGTCTAAGTGTTGCACTTTGAACCTACCAGTGTGTCTGTAATATGACTTCCTTCTGCAATTCGGTCCCTCGATAATTCAGTCACAAACCAAGGAAGGGTCGTCCCTCACCTTGTTGCACTATGAATTCATCCCAAAGAAAATTCATATGTAGCAACTTGACTCCAATGTCCACCACATGGCACAGTTAGCCAATCTCTACACCAAGAATTGCACATATAGACTACCTTTGCCTTATTACTTCATCACTTGGCCATGCTGCTGCATCTACCTCTCCATGCCTTGGAATGGTCAAGATTAACGCTTAACCATGCTACCCTAAAGAAAGAGAAACATCCATGTCCAAGTAATCTCTTCTTGCTACAATATGTATGTCTATAGAGTCCTCCAAACGAAGGAAATTCCTCAACTCACCTCTCCACAAATAAACATGTCCTCACTCCTCAAACTTCCCAACAAAATTTCCAAAGTGTTTCAAGTAGAATGAGCCACCTCAAATAACTTCCATGACTTAGGCATGTTTGAGCCAATACTTATTCCAACCTCAACCAATGACCCCCGCTGGATCTTTGAGTCATTGAAAAATGAAAGTAACCAAGGTGTGCTCTACCTCATCCATTTTTTCATACCAAAGGAAAGCGAACACCAACCAAGTCACTTAGTTTTCATTCTTCCCATTCAGGTTGATTTCCAACAATTCTTGGTCAAATTCTTTGTTGACTCCATCTATATCCTAGAATGAAACTAACTTGCTCATGTTACAAGCATCCAAACTCAGGAATTTTCATCATGGCTATCAATTCATCACATAACCCAATGAATCTGGCTAAGTCACCAAACACTAGGGCAATTCATCCATCCTCTCAACTAGGCATGAACAACATTCAATTAGCACTTCACCACAATGACTTGTCCAATGCGCCTCATCAAAGAGTTAGGAAGCTTCCTCAAGACACCTCCATAAATGAAACCAAATATTCCTAATTCCACTACAGGACTCATCCAAGTAGGTCTCCCAAATATCTCTACACATTCACCTAACCCAAGCATCCCAAATTGCTACAAGACTTCTTCAAATCTGCACCACTTGAGTCACCCTCAAGTATGTCGGTTTTCACTGTGAAAATGGATAGTGCTTGAACCACTAAGTCATCTAATTTCCCTTCAAAGAAATCATTGCAACACTTAGGAAATGCAAGAACTGAAAACCAACCATACCTTTTTAACAGAATCCTTCATTGAAACCATGTTCTAAGTCTATTGTCTTGGACCTCCGCTTACCAAATCAACCAACTCTCCACATGAACTCACCTCAACCACCATCCGCAACTCCACAAGCCTGCAATACCTTCACTACGATGCAAGGTTGAGTCCATTTTTCCACTTCAGAATCCATCTAAGTCTCAAAATTCACATGCAACCGGTTGAACTCATCTCCTATGTCTTTCCATCTCCGCACCTTGACTGCTTATGCTTCAAGGCACCATGCATCTACCACCTAACTATCAATTCATATTGTTTCTAACTAAATTTTGTAACTCTGTGAAGAATCACCTCATCCAAAGGCTGCGTTCAACCCACTTATCCAACAACCCAGATCAACTCAATTTTTGTTCTTGGTGCTGCACAGCACGAAGACGTCACGATGGAAACATTCACAACCAACTACATGTTGTGGGGCTTCTCTAGGTCACCCAAGTCCTCCAACGCACCCAAGTGCTTCACCTTGCTACAGCCCATAATTGCTCCCCTTCGCAATCAATTCTGCGATCACCCTATGTGATCCAGATAATTTTGAGAATGAAATGAAGGCATATATATATAACAATGAAATATACATAGATATTGCAATAAACACAGAAATACAATAATGAACAATTTTTATTAATGAGAGAATGTACAGAAACTGTAAAATTACAAAGTGAATGACTCACTAGAATGGTGGAATCTTATCTCTGAGAAGAGATGTGATGACTACTCTCATTCGCAAGAAGATGATGATTTAAAATGATTCTCTATAGGCCTTTTTGACGTAAACAAAATTCAAAACCTTAACCCTGGAAGATGAAACGCCAAACGATTTGTGGGCCCCGATGGGGGTAGTTGGTATGTCAAATTCCCAAGGGCGTAACTTTTTCATATGATATTCGTTTGGGGCGCACGATATCTCATTGGAAATTTCTATCCGAGGACTACAATTTTTTCATCACACTTTGGCCAAGTCCTATAGTCTAACTATGGTGGGCCCAAAAAACATTGTTTAGGGCCTCAAAACAACCCCGAAAGTTTAGGACCCAAAAATATGTAGAAAATATGCCAAGGTGGAAACCCCTGTTTTGAGCCAATGGAATAGGTGGGTGGCCACCAATTTTATCCTAGATCAATCCTCCCCACTTAGGAATAAATTTTCTCCATTGTGTCAAGTCCCCGAGGAATATTTTGTTGAATCTGAACCTGGGTGAGTTTGTTTCCTTGTTGAAGAAGTTGTCTTGCTTAGCCTATTGAAGGTTGTTATGAGCCTATTGTTGGAGGGGTTGGATCCATTTAAACAATCTAGCTACATGCATTCCTGAGTGTGGGAGGACTCTTTCAGTGAAGATGCATCATGAAGAACATGAAGGGATTTATCATAACTTGGTTTGACTAGGCAGTGTGGAGGCACCCCCATAGGTGTAGTAGGAATATCTTGGTGCTCTTATACAATCTTGTTGACCTAAATATGTTGGATATAAGGGTCTTGGGATGAGGCTATAGTGGTTGCAGTGTCCTCCTCTTCTGACCGGGCTGTGAAGAGGCTAAACTTTGTTGTATGAGATATTATTTTGTGACACTTCTTTATCGAGGCAATAGTTGGAACTACCTCTGGTAGCCTGTAGGGATGACCCCCCAGAGTAATAATGATATTATGATGTCGAGCCTCATAAAACGGCATGACTCCACCACATATATGGCCTAATAGAACATCACAGAATTCCAGTGGGGAAACAGCACATAGTACCTCACCTTGAAGGGCTTGATGTCGTATGACAGGAGACATTGTTGGATAACACAAATCCATCTGATGTTGTATGGATACGGGTGTGATGTTTTTGGTAAATCCAATTGTTTGAGAACCTCTGCTAATATGAGTTTCTTTTGCCTTTCGCTATCAACAATAAAATGCAATAGGGTCCCCTTCACCCACATATGCGAATGGAAAAGGTGCTTCCCCTAATCATGATCCTCTAGTTCTTATGGTTGGATTGTTGTGATCGCGATAGTAGAAGTGGGTTATCCATCAATTATTTGTCTCCTTTATTATTTTCTAAATCGGAGTTCAAGTCGAGGCTCGTCTCTGTTTCTTTGATCTCAGATACTAATGATTTTTTCGAGTGACATTCATCAGTGTTGTGCCAAGAGATTTGTGGAAGTCGCACCACTTCCCAGTGTCTTTATTCGTATTTTCATTTCCCTTTGTTTCCTGTGGCTTGGAATCATTATCTTGAGGTTGATTGTCCTGTGATTTAGGGTTTCCTTTACCATAATTTGGTTGTTGCATATTTGTCAACCCAAATTTTTTCTTGTTTTGTTCCTTAAATTTCTACTCAATTTTGACAGCATGTCGATGAGTGTCTCCCAGAGATGAGATGTCAAAAAATCCATTTCAGTTTGGATGTACCTATGTATATCCCTACGGCATTTGAGAACCAGATGTCGCTCGGAGCCTTTGATACCCAACTTGATGTGCAAGGTATGGAAGGTATTTGTGAACTTCAACACTGTTTGGCCCCTCTCTTGATGCAGTGTGGTCCATCTCATGTACTGGTCATCATAGTTTCCCATAGGGTAATATTTCTCCTTGATGATGTCCATAAAAAAATCCCAAGTGGGATCAGCCCCAAATATCCCAGACTCCTCTGTGGAATTTTTCTCCCAGTAAGTTTCCCACCAATGTTTGACATGGGGGAGAACCTTAAGGAGCGCAAAGGTGATATTTTCTCTATCGAAAAAATTGTGAATGGAGAAACAACCTTCTAGCAAATTTAACCATTTTTCCAAAGCATATGCATTGATTTGACCTTCAAATATGGGAATATCAAAATTAACTTGTACCTTGAATGGGGTAGTGTCTCCAAAGAAACTTCTTGGCGAAGACACACCTGTTATTTTCAGTAATCATTGAAGGATTTGGGAAACGTTATACAACATATCATTGCTCTATTGAGTAATGGCTTCCACAATAAAAAGCTTGATGGGATCTCTTGATCCATCATCTTTCTTCTCTTCCACCATGGGCGGTCACTTGGGCTGGAAAGAGCAGTTTTCCTCAAGAGAAACTAGCTTGAGACCCAACTCTCTATACCCTGACCTCATTGGAGACATGCACTAAGAAACAAAAAGGAGTAGCCTTCTCTGATACCATTGATCCTAATTATTTTGAGAAAGAAATGAAGGTATATATATAACAATGAAATATAAAGAGATATTGCAATAAACACAACAATACAGTAATGCACATTTTTTTATTAATGAGAGAATGTACATAAACTGTAAAATTACATAGTGAATGACTTGCTAGAATGGTGGCATCTTATCTTTGAGAAGAGATATGATGGATACGCTCATTCGAAATAAGATGATGATTTAAAATGAGACGCTAGAGGACTTTTTAACATAAATAAAATCCAAAACGCTAACCCTGGAAGATGAAATGCCAAAAGGTTTGCGGGCCCCGATGGGGGTAGTTAATACGTCAACTTCTCAAGAGTGTAACTTTTGCATACGATCTTTGTTTGGGATGCAAGATAGCTCATTGGAAAGGTCTATCCAAGGAATAAACATTTTTCTATCACACTTAGGATAAATCTTATGATGTGACTATGGAGGGCCAAAAAAACGTTGTTTAAGGCCTCAAATCGGCCCCGAAAGTTTAGGACCCAAAAAGTTGTAGAAAAAATGTCAAGGTGGAAACCTCTGTTTTGAGCTATTGGAATAGGTGGTTCGCCACCGATTTATTCTTAGAGAAATCCTCCCCCCTTAGAAATCAATGGTCTCCATTACATCAAGTCCCCGGGGAGGATTCTTTCATTGAAGATGTAGCATGAAGAACATGAAGGGATTTATCATAACTTGGTCTGACTGGGCAGTGTGGAAGCACCCCCATAGGTGCAGTAAGAATATATTGATGCTATTATACAATCATGTTGATATGATTCTACCATATAGAAGGGTCTTGGGCTAAGGCTATAGTGGTTTCAGTGTCCTTCTCTTCTGACCATATTTTGAAGAGGATAAACTTTGTGGTATGAGAGATTACTTTACGACATTGTTTTGTCGAGACAGTGGTCTGAACTACCTATGGTATCATGTAGGCCTGACCCCCCAGAGGAAAAATTACTCTACGAGGTTGAGACTCATAAACAACATGATGCTTTCACATATATGGTTGGCCTAACAAAACATCACACACTTTCGGTGGGGCAACATCACACAGTACCTCTTCCTTGAAGGGATTGATGTTGTATGAGAGGTGGCACTGTTAGCTGACACGAAGGTCTCGTCCCTAGCGAAGCCATCCAATTTTGTATGGTTTTGGGTGTGGTGTTTTCAGTAAATCCAATTGTTTGATGACCTCTTTTGATATGAGGTTCTTATCGCTTCCACTATCAACGATAAAATGAAGTGGGATCCCCTTCACCCACATGTGTGAATGGAATGTTAGATTTTCATTAGTTTTGTTAACATTAGATTTACCATAGCATTTTTATATTCTCTTAACATTCAATAATCATATAATGAAATATATAAGTAGTAGATAAAAAAAGGACAAGAAGACAAAAATATTTATCCTAGGAAAACCCCAAACTCGAGGAAAAACCTGGCCAACTTTTCTTAGAGAGAATATTCCAATACAACCATGAACAAGCTCTAATCACAAGAGAAAACCAACAATGAAGAACCCTGATAACAAATACTTATCTCTTCTTCTTGTCAAACCTTGGCAAGGGTAGACAACTAATCAACACCATATAACTGGCACCAAGATAGCACACCACAAAGTTGGCACCAAGTTAGGCGCATCACTAGAACTGGCACCAAAAAGATGGCACCATAGAGCTAGCACCACTGGTAACTAGTAACTGCAACTGATATTGCAACTGCAACTGCTACTGCAACTACAACTGATAATTGTAACGAAGAAACTGAACAACACCAAAAAACCTTAGAGCAACTCCTCCAGAGGTAGTGAACAATAGAAATCACCAAGAGCCACCAATAATATCCTTCCCCAAATGGTGTGAACTCTCCAAGAGAACCAGAAACCAAAAATAGTGAAATTGTTGCAACTGCAACTGCAACTTCCTAGTGTGCATTGCAGAAGGAGAACTATGTGGATGTACAAATGAATTGACCCAGACTTGTATTTATACTAATCTGGGCACCTGTCTGGGGCCGACTTCTTATTATGGGTCTTCAGATTTACTTTATTATTTATGTGGTCCGACTTCTCTTCCTAGAAATTATATTTCCACTTTATTATTATTTCATGTGGGCCAACTTCTCTTCTGTGGTATTATGTTTCACTTTATTCTTTTATGAGGGTTCTTCAAATATTCAATGGTCTTCCTTTTATTTCTTGGAATCTTCTTCTTCTCTAAGAAAACTTTTCTTGGAGGGAATACCTCCTGCAGCTACCAAAATATCAACATTCCCTCTTAGCTAGGGAGGTA
This sequence comes from Picea glauca, assembly GCA_000966675.3. Taxonomy (NCBI): domain Eukaryota; kingdom Viridiplantae; phylum Streptophyta; class Pinopsida; order Pinales; family Pinaceae; genus Picea; species Picea glauca. Next base: position 11,218 of record JZKD02S0381547.1, read on the forward strand.
TTCTTCCATGATGCTTTCTTCTAGTAGTCCACTGACTACCTTGCAATCATCTAGTAGCCCCAAGGCTACCACCATGCATAAATAGCTCCATCATATGCCATATTCTATATGACTATGTTGCAATCAACTAGTAGCACTAAGCTACTACCATGCTCTCCAACAATCAACTAGCAGCACAAAGTTGCCACGATGTTGTCACAACTACATAGAAATCAACTAGTAGCACTAAACTACTACCATTTTATCCAGTAGTCTCTCATTACTATGCAGCAATAAACTAGTAGCACTAAGCTAATACCATGCCATCAGTAGCTCGAATCATCTGTCACGGTATCCAAGACTATGTTGTAATCATCTAGTAGGATACAACTACCCATATTGTTCGGTAGTACACAACTACTGCCATAGTCCTCCTAACTTTGTTGTGATTCTCCTTCTTCTTTTATTGCAGTCTTATTCACACCCATCCACCTCATATGGTATGGGAAAGAATTCCTCCATATCCCCATTCACACCTAGCCACCTCACATGGCTTAGGCAGGGCTATCCCATGGTCCAAGACCTTGCTCTAAGTCTTATTTGCAGATAGCCACATTGCATGGAATAGGAAATACTTGCCACAAGTCTTGCTCACACCTAGACACCTCACATGGTATAGGTAATAATTGTACCAGGATGTGATGTTTCTCCGCTCCTAGTAGTCTTACTCGCACCTACCCACCCCACATGGTGTAGGAAATACTACGACCATAGCCCCAATCACACCTAGCCACTTCACATGGCTTAGGCAAGGCTATGCCATGGTTCCAATCACACCTAGCCACTTCACATGACGTAGGAAAGACCACACTACAAGTCCCAATCACACCTAGCCACTTCACATGGCGTAGGAAATACTTGTACCAGGATTCTCAGCCACTTCACATGACTAATATGGAAACCCTTGGCCAAAGGGAGAGCTCGCTATAGGAGAAGCATCAAGCCTCCATCTCAACAAGGGTGGACATTTTGCATCACGCCAATCTTGTCTATGAAGTAATCATACTTCACTCTCGACAGAGGCTTGGTGAGAATGTCAACTATTTTCTCATCAGTGGATATGTAACGAAGTTCCACATCTCCTCTATGCACCATGTCTCAGATGTAGTGGTATTTGATCTCTATATGCTTCGACTTGTCATGAAACATAGGATTCTCTAACAGCTTCACACAACTTTGATTGTTACAATGTATCAAAGTTGGCTCCAACTCTAGATTAAATAACCCTTCAAGTAACTTCTGAAGCCACACTGCTTCACGGATTTCAACACTGGCTACAATATACTCTACCTCTTTTGTATTGAGTGCTAATGCCATCTTCTTCTTGCTCAACCATGAGATCACACATGATCCCAAACTGAAGCAACACCCCGAGGTAATTTTCTGGTCCACTACACTCTCTACCCAGTTAGAGTCTGTATAACCCTGCAGCTTCACATATCCATCTGAGACATATCTCAATCCATATTCAAATGTACCATCTAGTTACCTCAACACATGTTTTGAATCTATCCAATGTACATGTCTAGTTTCAACCATGTACTGACTCAAAGTGCTCACTGTAAAACATATGTCTGTCCTAGTGTTAACCAGGAACATCAAGGATCTGATCAACTATTTGTACATTGTAGGATCCACCAAATCTAAAGATGAATCACTCAAGAGCTTTAGGTTTTTCATCATATGTTTGGCCATGGAATTACAGTCCATCATCTCGAATCTCTGCAAGATCTCAACAGTATATTTTCCTTGGATAAGGAAAATATCATCTGGTTTGTGCCACACCTCCAATCTCAAGAAATAATGCATCAGAATTGGATCCTTCATCTTGAATTATGAAGTGAATTCCCTCTTTAACCCATTTGTGAGCTTCTCATCTATTGTAAGAAACATTTCATTCAATATCAAGGAGAAACCATCCTCGAGGTCATCAAAATAATTATTTGGCTTATCCTACCTTGGGTGCCTGCTTAAGCCCATACAAATCCTTCTTCAATATGAAGACATGAGACTCCTTCTCATGTATCTTGTGGTTTCTCTATGTACACTTCTTTTGGATACTAGAGAAAGTGTATCGTTGTAATCTTCTCCCTCTTGCTGGGAGAATCATTTGGCCACAAATCAATCTTTGTACATTTCTATGCTTCCATCTACATCATTCCTGATATTGTAGATCAACTTGGAAGTCACCACTGACTTCCCTTCTGGTCTCGAAACCAAGGAAAAAATACATATCCTAGTCCTTTTGAATAGCTTCCTCCTATGTCATTGTAGCAAAATCTATTGAAACAAGGGAATCCTCCCAGGAGATCTCACATATCATAGAAGTATGTGAAGATACAATCTAGCATCCTCAACTCATGTCATTTGTCTGTCAGTCTCGGAAGACGTCTCTCTCTTCCATATGAATCTGAGGAGTAATGTTTTATGAATAAAAGTCTCTAAGCCAATGACTCTCTCTAATATCAAGCTCACTTTAATTCTAAATGCTCCCTCTAAATCTTGACTCCCTCTTAGTCTATACAATATCTGGAGCCATTCGCTCCCTCTACATGTGTTGACCTCCTCTAAAGTCTAATCTCCTATGAATTGTCATGGGGAGGTTTATCCTCCCTATTGGATCCTAACGATTGACTCCCTATGAAATCTAGCTCCTTCTGAGTTGGTACTTGGTGGGGTACCTGCCTCACCATAGGTGGATCCATCTTCTCCTCCTCATGATATGGTTCATCAATGTCATATACCTATATCCCCTTTGCATCCCACAAAGTATCACGAGACCATGTTGGTCTCTTCCTGGTCACTGCAATGATTTCAGGTAGGCCCTTCTAGATCTACAAACTCTTCATGAGGATTTGAAGAGTGATCAACTAAACTAGAGGGATATGTACGATCATATTTGGAGCCTTCCAATCCTTACAATAAATTTCCATATAAGATACTTTGTATCTCGCAAAATTACACTTCTTTATAGAAGGTTTTAACTTCATCCTCTTCTTCTTCGGTACATGGATGTATACGATCATGTATACATCTTCTTATCTGGATAGTATGTTCCATGTCTCAAACTAGAGACCATCTAATATGCTGCCTCATGCAACCATTTTTACGAGGAAAGTCTCTCTATGGCTAGGGGTAAACCACAACAAAAGAAAATGAATTCAAAAATCAACTCTAATCTCAAGTATGCTATATAAACAAATATTCTAAAAAGACAAGATAAGAAGCCTACCTCGTCCAGATGTTCCATGAAGTCCACCATTGAGCACTTGACCCAAAGCTATATACTTGCAACTAGTCCTCAACAACCAAGCAATGCAAGCATATAGTGATAATATATGATGTTATCACATTCAATAGCATAATCCATCAATATTCATAACAAACATGCCCATGGAATAACAATTCAAATTTTTTTGAGATATTAATTTGATGAGAAAAGAGTATTTCTATTAAGATATAATCAGCAGAAGTGAATGAGTTACAAACTTTATCCGGATTATTTTCGGCACGAAATGAGAGAAGAGATATAATAAAGCAATGTATAGAGATATAACGGATATCCAATAATATAACAGAAATGTATCAGAGATGCAACCATAAACATAGATATACAGTAATACACAATTTTCTATTAATGAGCGAAAATGTACAAAGACTGTAAAAATACAGAGTGAAAAACTCGCTAAAATGGTGGAATTTTATCTCTGAGAAGAGATGTGACGGATAATCACATCTATGAAAAGATGAATATTAAAATGAGGCTCCAAATACCTTTTTAACATAAGTAAAATCCAAAACCCTAACCCCAGAAGATGAAAATCCAAAAGGTTTGTGGGCCCCGATGGGGGTAGTTGATACGTCAACTTCCCGAGGGCGTAAATTTTACAGAAGATCTCTGTTTGGGGCACTCGATACACCATTGGAAAGTTTTAACAGAGAAGAATGATTTTCGACTGGTTCAAGACAATACATTTGACAGTCGCCTAGACCCTGAATCCCCGAAAAACATCATTGAGGGCCTCAAAACGACCCCGAAAGTTTGGAACCCGAAAAACTGCCAAGATGGAAAATTGTTTTTTGAGGCCATGGAATAGGTGGGTGGCCACCGATATCCATCTGAATCAATCATCCCTCCTTATGAAGCAATGGTATCCATTGCATTGAGTTCCCCGGGGAGAGAGGGAAGCGTTTGTTGAATCTGAATCTTGATGAGTTGCTTGCATTGTTGGAGATGTCGCATTGCTCGGTTTGTGGAAGGTTGTCACGACCCTGTTGCTGGAGGGGTTGAGTTTGTTCAACAAGTTGACCTACATGAGAGGACTGTGTGCAGAAGGGATAGTTTCACTTTTTTGCAACCTTGTCGACCTGCTTCAGTTGGATAGAAGGTGCTTGGGGCGAGGTTGTAGTGGTTGCAGTGTCCTTCTATTCACCTTTTGAATAGATTCTGAAGAAGCTAAATTTTGCAATATGAGATACTACCTTGCGTCATTATTTAGGTGGAACAATAGTCAGAACTACCTCTGGTATTCTATAGATATGACCCCCTAGAGAAATAATGACACTGCAGAGTTGAGACTCATAAACAACATGGCGTTTTCACATATATGGCTGGCCCAAGATAACATCACAGACATCCAATGGGGAAACATCACATAATACCTCATCCTTGAAGGGTTGGATGATGTATGACAATCGGCACTGTTGGATGACATGAAGATCTCGTCTGTGGCAAAGCCACCTGAGGTTGTATGGTTGTGGGTGTGTTGTTGTTGACAATCCCAACTGTTTTACAACCTCTGCTGAGATGAGGTTCTTATGGATTTTTCTATCAACAATAAAATGTAGCGAAGTCCCCTTCACCCACATCTATGAATGAAAAAGGTGCTCCACCTCTTTAGGATCTATTGGTTCTTCTGGTTGAATTGTTGCAGTCGCGAAAATAGTGGTGGGGTTTGCGTCGATGATATGTCTTTTCCAAGTATTTTCATAATCAGATTTTGAATCAGGGTTCAGCTCCTTGTCTTTGATCTAGGCCAAAAATGATTGTTTTGAGTGACATTCATCGGTGTTGTGCTAGGGGATTTTGTGGAAATCACACCATTTTTTGGTGCCCTTCTTTGTCTTTCCATGACCCTTCTTTTCATGTGGCTTAGACTAGTTTTCAGGAAGTTGTTTGTTAGGGTCGTATTTCTCATACTTTGGTTGTTGCGGATTTGCAAAACTAAGCTCCCATTTGTTTTGGTGCTTAAATTTTTTCTCAATTTTAACAACATATCAATAGGTCAAACCGAGTGATAAGATGTCCAGAAAATCCATTTCAGTTTCGATGTATCTGTGTAGAGCCCCACAGTATTTTAGAACCAAATTTCATTCAGATTCCTTGATACCCAACTTGGTGTGCAAGGTCTGGAAGGTATTGGTGAACTCTGGAACTTCTTGGCCCCTTTCTTACCACAGTGTGGTCCATCTCATATACTAGTCCTCATAGTTTCCAACAGGGTAATATTGTTCCCTTACCACATCCACAAAAAAATCCCAAGTGGGATCGGCCCCATATATTCCAGAATCCTCTGTGGAACTTTGTTCCCAATAAGTTTCCCACCAATGTTTGACATGGGGGAGAGATTTAAGGAGTGCGAAGGTGATTTTTTCGCTGTCATAAAAATGGTAAACAGAGAAATAACCTTCTAGCAGATTTAACCATTTGTCTAGGGCATCCGCATCTATCTAACCTTCAAATACGAGAATATCAAAATTAACATGTACCTTGAAAGGGGAGGTGCCTCCAAAGTTCTCACTTGATGAACACGCTCCTATTTTTATCGGCAGGCATTGAAGGATGTGGAAAAAATTCTCCATCATTTTGTCCCTCTGTCGCGTGAGAGCTTGCTCAAGCAACAGATTAATAGAATATTCTTCTCCATCATTTTTATTTTCTTCCACCATGGAGGATTTCTTGGGTGTGCGAGAAATATTGTCCTCAAGAGAGACAATCTCGATACCCAACTTTCTATACTCAGACCTCGTCGGGGACATTCATTGAAAAATAATCAAGAACAACATGCTTTGATACCGATGATCCGGATTATTTTCGGCACGAAATGAGAGCGGAGATATAATAAAGCAATGTACAGAGATATCTCGGATATCCAATAATATAACAGAAATGTATCATATATGCAACCATAAAAACAGAGATACAGTAATACACAATTTTCTATTAATGAGCGAAAATGTACAAAGACTATAAAAATACAAAGTGAAAGACTCGCTAGAATGGTGGCATCTTATCTCTGAGAATAGATGTGACGGCTACTCGCATCCATGAGAAGATGACTATTACAATGAGGCTCCAAAGGCCTTTTTAACATAAGTAAAATCCAAAACCCTAACCCCGGAAGATGAAAAGTCAAAAGGTTTGCAGGCCCTGCTGGGGGTAGTTGATACGTCAACTTCCACTTTTGCATATGATCTATGTTTGGGGCGCTCGATACACCATTGGAAAGGTCTAATCGAGAAGAAATATTTTTGACTGGTCCAAGCCAGTGTCTTTGGTATTTGCTTGGACCTCAAATCCCCAAAAAACGTCATTTAGGGCCTCAAAATGGCCCTAGAAGTTTGGAACCCGAAAAACTGCCGAAAAACTGCCAAGATGGAAAACTGTTTTTCAAGCCCGTGGAATAGGTGGGAGGCCATCAATATCCACCCAGATCAAAACTTTTGTGTTGAAACGATTCAGAATCAAGAGACTAAGTTCCTTCCAGCTGGGCCTCCACCACTTCAATCCTCTACCAAAGGCAAGCTCATATAAGAGAGGCAATGAAGTTCTCAATCAATAAGGGAAGAGATTGGGGGTTGAAAAATGTGTTCAAACTTAAAGGATAAATGGATGCAGACTCAATTTGAAGTGAATAATTTCTCCAGAGTAACTTTTCTCTCAAAGTTGAATTCTTTCTCCTTTTTTCCATACCTCAGATTTGGCCCATTTATAGCCTTCAAGTGGAACAGAAGCGCCGATTCAGAACGTTTCCAGTATATGGAAGGCCATGGACCATTGATCTCATGACGTGACATGGAAATCCAACACCATTTTTCAATTTTGGGAACATTTCTTGATGTATGCGGGTTGTAGTGGTGCAACCTGCGTATATGCATGTTGTAATATAGGCAGGGCACATATATGTGGGAAAATTATATTTTTAGCTCTAAGATTTGCAAAAA
>JZKD02S0381558.1:0-18480 GCA_000966675.3 Picea glauca
TTTTTGCAAATCTTAGAGCTAAAAATATAATTTTCCCACATATATGTGCCCTGCCTATATTACAACATGCATATACGCAGGTTGCACCACTACAACCCGCATACATCAAGAAATGTTCCCAAAATTGAAAAATGGTGTTGGATTTCCATGTCACGTCATGAGATCAATGGTCCATGGCCTTCCATATACTGGAAACGTTCTGAATCGGCGCTTCTGTTCCACTTGAAGGCTATAAATGGGCCAAATCTGAGGTATGGAAAAAAGGAGAAAGAATTCAACTTTGAGAGAAAAGTTACTCTGGAGAAATTATTCACTTCAAATTGAGTCTGCATCCATTTATCCTTTAAGTTTGAACACATTTTTCAACCCCCAATCTCTTCCCTTATTGATTGAGAACTTCATTGCCTCTCTTATATGAGCTTGCCTTTGGTAGAGGATTGAAGTGGTGGAGGCCCAGCTGGAAGGAACTTAGTCTCTTGATTCTGAATCGTTTCAACACAAAAGTTTTGATCTGGGTGGATATTGATGGCCTCCCACCTATTCCACGGGCTTGAAAAACAGTTTTCCATCTTGGCAGTTTTTCGGCAGTTTTTCGGGTTCCAAACTTCTAGGGCCATTTTGAGGCCCTAAATGACGTTTTTTGGGGATTTGAGGTCCAAGCAAATACCAAAGACACTGGCTTGGACCAGTCAAAAATATTTCTTCTCGATTAGACCTTTCCAATGGTGTATCGAGCGCCCCAAACATAGATCATATGCAAAAGTGGAAGTTGACGTATCAACTACCCCCAGCAGGGCCTGCAAACCTTTTGACTTTTCATCTTCCGGGGTTAGGGTTTTGGATTTTACTTATGTTAAAAAGGCCTTTGGAGCCTCATTGTAATAGTCATCTTCTCATGGATGCGAGTAGCCGTCACATCTATTCTCAGAGATAAGATGCCACCATTCTAGCGAGTCTTTCACTTTGTATTTTTATAGTCTTTGTACATTTTCGCTCATTAATAGAAAATTGTGTATTACTGTATCTCTGTTTTTATGGTTGCATATATGATACATTTCTGTTATATTATTGGATATCCGAGATATCTCTGTACATTGCTTTATTATATCTCCGCTCTCATTTCGTGCCGAAAATAATCCGGATCATCGGTATCAAAGCATGTTGTTCTTGATTATTTTTCAATGAATGTCCCCGACGAGGTCTGAGTATAGAAAGTTGGGTATCGAGATTGTCTCTCTTGAGGACAATATTTCTCGCACACCCAAGAAATCCTCCATGGTGGAAGAAAATAAAAATGATGGAGAAGAATATTCTATTAATCTGTTGCTTGAGCAAGCTCTCACGCGACAGAGGGACAAAATGATGGAGAATTTTTTCCACATCCTTCAATGCCTGCCGATAAAAATAGGAGCGTGTTCATCAAGTGAGAACTTTGGAGGCACCTCCCCTTTCAAGGTACATGTTAATTTTGATATTCTCGTATTTGAAGGTTAGATAGATGCGGATGCCCTAGACAAATGGTTAAATCTGCTAGAAGGTTATTTCTCTGTTTACCATTTTTATGACAGCGAAAAAATCACCTTCGCACTCCTTAAATCTCTCCCCCATGTCAAACATTGGTGGGAAACTTATTGGGAACAAAGTTCCACAGAGGATTCTGGAATATATGGGGCCGATCCCACTTGGGATTTTTTTGTGGATGTGGTAAGGGAACAATATTACCCTGTTGGAAACTATGAGGACTAGTATATGAGATGGACCACACTGTGGTAAGAAAGGGGCCAAGAAGTTCCAGAGTTCACCAATACCTTCCAGACCTTGCACACCAAGTTGGGTATCAAGGAATCTGAATGAAATTTGGTTCTAAAATACTGTGGGGCTCTACACAGATACATCGAAACTGAAATGGATTTTCTGGACATCTTATCACTCGGTTTGACCTATTGATATGTTGTTAAAATTGAGAAAAAATTTAAGCACCAAAACAAATGGGAGCTTAGTTTTGCAAATCCGCAACAACCAAAGTATGAGAAATACGACCCTAACAAACAACTTCCTGAAAACTAGTCTAAGCCACATGAAAAGAAGGGTCATGGAAAGACAAAGAAGGGCACCAAAAAATGGTGTGATTTCCACAAAATCCCCTAGCACAACACCGATGAATGTCACTCAAAACAATCATTTTTGGCCTAGATCAAAGACAAGGAGCTGAACCCTGATTCAAAATCTGATTATGAAAATACTTGGAAAAGACATATCATCGACGCAAACCCCACCACTATTTTCGCGACTGCAACAATTCAACCAGAAGAACCAATAGATCCTAAAGAGGTGGAGCACCTTTTTCATTCATAGATGTGGGTGAAGGGGACTTCGCTACATTTTATTGTTGATAGAAAAATCCATAAGAACCTCATCTCAGCAGAGGTTGTAAAACAGTTGGGATTGTCAACAACAACACACCCACAACCATACAACCTCAGGTGGCTTTGCCACAGACGAGATCTTCATGTCATCCAACAGTGCCGATTGTCATACATCATCCAACCCTTCAAGGATGAGGTATTATGTGATGTTTCCCCATTGGATGTCTGTGATGTTATCTTGGGCCAGCCATATATGTGAAAACGCCATGTTGTTTATGAGTCTCAACTCTGCAGTGTCATTATTTCTCTAGGGGGTCATATCTATAGAATACCAGAGGTAGTTCTGACTATTGTTCCACCTAAATAATGACGCAAGGTAGTATCTCATATTGCAAAATTTAGCTTCTTCAGAATCTATTCAAAAGGTGAATAGAAGGACACTGCAACCACTACAACCTCGCCCCAAGCACCTTCTATCCAACTGAAGCAGGTCGACAAGGTTGCAAAAAAGTGAAACTATCCCTTCTGCACACAGTCCTCTCATGTAGGTCAACTTGTTGAACAAACTCAACCCCTCCAGCAACAGGGTCGTGACAACCTTCCACAAACCGAGCAATGCGACATCTCCAACAATGCAAGCAACTCATCAAGATTCAGATTCAACAAACGCTTCCCTCTCTCCCCGGGGAACTCAATGCAATGGATACCATTGCTTCATAAGGAGGGATGATTGATTCAGATGGATATCGGTGGCCACCCACCTATTCCATGGCCTCAAAAAACAATTTTCCATCTTGGCAGTTTTTCGGGTTCCAAACTTTCGGGGTCGTTTTGAGGCCCTCAATGATGTTTTTCGGGGATTCAGGGTCTAGGCGACTGTCAAATGTATTGTCTTGAACCAGTCGAAAATCATTCTTCTCTGTTAAAACTTTCCAATGGTGTATCGAGTGCCCCAAACAGAGATCTTCTGTAAAATTTACGCCCTCGGGAAGTTGACGTATCAACTACCCCCATCGGGGCCCACAAACCTTTTGGATTTTCATCTTCTGGGGTTAGGGTTTTGGATTTTACTTATGTTAAAAAGGTATTTGGAGCCTCATTTTAATATTCATCTTTTCATAGATGTGATTATCCGTCACATCTCTTCTCAGAGATAAAATTCCACCATTTTAGCGAGTTTTTCACTCTGTATTTTTACAGTCTTTGTACATTTTCGCTCATTAATAGAAAATTGTGTATTACTGTATATCTATGTTTATGGTTGCATCTCTGATACATTTCTGTTATATTATTGGATATCCGTTATATCTCTATACATTGCTTTATTATATCTCTTCTCTCATTTCGTGCCGAAAATAATCCGGATAAAGTTTGTAACTCATTCACTTCTGCTGATTATATCTTAATAGAAATACTCTTTTCTCATCAAATTAATATCTCAAAAAAATTTGAATTGTTATTCCATGGGCATGTTTGTTATGAATATTGATGGATTATGCTATTGAATGTGATAACATCATATATTATCACTATATGCTTGCATTGCTTGGTTGTTGAGGACTAGTTGCAAGTATATAGCTTTGGGTCAAGTGCTCAATGGTGGACTTCATGGAACATCTGGACGAGGTAGGCTTCTTATCTTGTCTTTTTAGAATATTTGTTTATATAGCATACTTGAGATTAGAGTTGATTTTTGAATTCATTTTCTTTTGTTGTGGTTTACCCCTAGCCATAGAGAGACTTTCCTCGTAAAAATGGTTGCATGAGGCAGCATATTAGATGGTCTCTAGTTTGAGACATGGAACATACTATCCAGATAAGAAGATGTATACATGATCGTATACATCCATGTACCGAAGAAGAAGAGGATGAAGTTAAAACCTTCTATAAAGAAGTGTAATTTTGCGAGATACAAAGTATCTTATATGGAAATTTATTGTAAGGATTGGAAGGCTCCAAATATGATCGTACATATCCCTCTAGTTTAGTTGATCACTCTTCAAATCCTCATGAAGAGTTTGTAGATCTAGAAGGGCCTACCTGAAATCATTGCAGTGACCAGGAAGAGACCAACATGGTCTCGTGATACTTTGTGGGATGCAAAGGGGATATAGGTATATGACATTGATGAACCATATCATGAGGAGGAGAAGATGGATCCACCTATGGTGAGGCAGGTACCCCACCAAGTACCAACTCAGAAGGAGCTAGATTTCATAGGGAGTCAATCGTTAGGATCCAATAGGGAGGATAAACCTCCCCATGACAATTCATAGGAGATTAGACTTTAGAGGAGGTCAACACATGTAGAGGGAGCGAATGGCTCCAGATATTGTATAGACTAAGAGGGAGTCAAGATTTAGAGGGAGCATTTAGAATTAAAGTGAGCTTGATATTAGAGAGAGTCATTGGCTTAGAGACTTTTATTCATAAAACATTACTCCTCAGATTCATATGGAAGAGAGAGACGTCTTCCGAGACTGACAGACAAATGACATGAGTTGAGGATGCTAGATTGTATCTTCACATACTTCTATGATATGTGAGATCTCCTGGGAGGATTCCCTTGTTTCAATAGATTTTGCTACAATGACATAGGAGGAAGCTATTCAAAAGGACTAGGATATGTATTTTTTCCTTGGTTTCGAGACCAGAAGGGAAGTCAGTGGTGACTTCCAAGTTGATCTACAATATCAGGAATGATGTAGATGGAAGCATAGAAATGTACAAAGATTGATTTGTGGCCAAATGATTCTCCCAGCAAGAGGGAGAAGATTACAACGATACACTTTCTCTAGTATCCAAAAGAAGTGTACATAGAGAAACCACAAGATACATGAGAAGGAGTCTCATGTCTTCATATTGAAGAAGGATTTGTATGGGCTTAAGCAGGCACCCAAGGTAGGATAAGCCAAATAATTATTTTGATGACCTCGAGGATGGTTTCTCCTTGATATTGAATGAAATGTTTCTTACAATAGATGAGAAGCTCACAAATGGGTTAAAGAGGGAATTCACTTCATAATTCAAGATGAAGGATCCAATTCTGATGCATTATTTCTTGAGATTGGAGGTGTGGCACAAACCAGATGATATTTTCCTTATCCAAGGAAAATATACTGTTGAGATCTTGCAGAGATTCGAGATGATGGACTGTAATTCCATGGCCAAACATATGATGAAAAACCTAAAGCTCTTGAGTGATTCATCTTTAGATTTGGTGGATCCTACAATGTACAAATAGTTGATCAGATCCTTGATGTTCCTGGTTAACACTAGGACAGACATATGTTTTACAGTGAGCACTTTGAGTCAGTACATGGTTGAAACTAGACATGTACATTGGATAGATTCAAAACATGTGTTGAGGTAACTAGATGGTACATTTGAATATGGATTGAGATATGTCTCAGATGGATATGTGAAGCTGCAGGGTTATACAGACTCTAACTGGGTAGAGAGTGTAGTGGACCAGAAAATTACCTCGGGGTGTTGCTTCAGTTTGGGATCATGTGTGATCTCATGGTTGAGCAAGAAGAAGATGGCATTAGCACTCAATACAAAAGAGGTAGAGTATATTGTAGCCAGTGTTGAAATCCGTGAAGCAGTGTGGCTTCAGAAGTTACTTGAAGGGTTATTTAATCTAGAGTTGGAGCCAACTTTGATACATTGTAACAATCAAAGTTGTGTGAAGCTGTTAGAGAATCCTATGTTTCATGACAAGTCGAAGCATATAGAGATCAAATACCACTACATCTGAGACATGGTGCATAGAGGAGATGTGGAACTTCGTTACATATCCACTGATGAGAAAATAGTTGACATTCTCACCAAGCCTCTGTCGAGAGTGAAGTATGATTACTTCATAGACAAGATTGGCGTGATGCAAAATGTCCACCCTTGTTGAGATGGAGGCTTGATGCTTCTCCTATAGCGAGCTCTCCCTTTGGCCAAGGGTTTCCATATTAGTCATGTGAAGTGGCTGAGAATCCTGGTACAAGTATTTCCTACGCCATGTGAAGTGGCTAGGTGTGATTGGGACTTGTAGTGTGGTCTTTCCTACGTCATGTGAAGTGGCTAGGTGTGATTGGAACCATGGCATAGCCTTGCCTAAGCCATGTGAAGTGGCTAGGTGTGATTGGGGCTATGGTCGTAGTATTTCCTACACCATGTGGGGTGGGTAGGTGCGAGTAAGACTACTAGGAGCGGAGAAACATCACATCCTGGTACAATTATTACCTATACCATGTGAGGTGTCTAGGTGTGAGCAAGACTTGTGGCAAGTATTTCCTATTCCATGCAATGTGGCTATCTGCAAATAAGACTTAGAGCAAGGTCTTGGACCATGGGATAGCCCTGCCTAAGCCATGTGAGGTGGCTAGGTGTGAATGGGGATATGGAGGAATTCTTTCCCATACCATATGAGGTGGATGGGTGTGAATAAGACTGCAATAAAAGAAGAAGGAGAATCACAACAAAGTTAGGAGGACTATGGCAGTAGTTGTGTACTACCGAACAATATGGGTAGTTGTATCCTACTAGATGATTACAACATAGTCTTGGATACCGTGACAGATGATTCGAGCTACTGATGGCATGGTATTAGCTTAGTGCTACTAGTTTATTGCTGCATAGTAATGAGAGACTACTGGATAAAATGGTAGTAGTTTAGTGCTACTAGTTGATTTCTATGTAGTTGTGACAACATCGTGGCAACTTTGTGCTGCTAGTTGATTGTTGGAGAGCATGGTAGTAGCTTAGTGCTACTAGTTGATTGCAACATAGTCATATAGAATATGGCATATGATGGAGCTATTTATGCATGGTGGTAGCCTTGGGGCTACTAGATGATTGCAAGGTAGTCAGTGGACTACTAGAAGAAAGCATCATGGAAGAATACCTCCCTAGCTAAGAGGGGATGTTGATATTTTGGTAGCTGCAGGAGGTATTCCCTCCAAGAAAAGTTTTCTTAGAGAATAAGAAGATTCCAAGAAATAAAAGGAAGACCATTGAATAGTTGAAGAACCCTCATAAAAGAATAAAGTGAAACATAATACCACAGAAGAGAAGTTGGCCCACATGAAATAATAATAAAGTGGAAATATAATTTCTAGGAAGAGAAGTCGGCCCACATAAATAATAAAGTAAATTTGAAGACCCATAATAAGAAGTCGGCCCCAGACAGGTGCCCAGATTAGTATAAATACAAGTCTGGGTCAGTTCATTTGTACATCCACACAGTTCTCCTTCTACAATGCACACTACGAAGTTACAGTTGCAGTTGCAACAATTTCACTATTTTTGGTTTCTGGTTCTCTAGGAGAGTTCACACCACTTGGGGAAGGATATTATTGGTGGCTCTTGGTGATTTCTATTGTTCACTACCTCTGGAGGATTTGATCTAAGGTTGTTTGGTGTTGTTTAGTTTCTTCGTTACAATTATCAGTTGTAGTTGCAGTAGCAGTTGCAGTTGCAATATCAGTTGCAGTTACCAGTTACCAGTGGTGCTAGCTCTATGGTGCCATCTTTTTGGTGCTAGTTCTAGTGATGCGCCTAACTTGGTGCCAACTTTGTGGTGTGCTATCTTGGTGCCATTTATATGGTGTTGATTAGTTGTCTACCCTTGCCAAGGTTTGATAAGAAGAAGAGATAAGTATTTGTTATCAGGGTTCTTCATTGTTGGTTTTCTCTAGTGATTAGAGCTTGTTCATGGTTGTATTGGAATATTCTCTCTAAGAAAAGTTGGCCGGGTTTTTCCTCGAGTTTGGGGTTTTCCTAGGATAAATATTTTTGTCTTCTTGTCCTTTTTTTATCTACTACTTATATATTTCATTATATGATTATTGAATGTTAAGAGAATATAAAAATGCTATGGTAAATCTAATGTTAACAAAACTAATGAAAATCTAACATTCCATTCACACATGTGGGTGAAGGGGATCCCACTTCATTTTATCGTTGATAGTGGAAGCGATAAGAACCTCATATCAAAAGAGGTCATCAAACAATTGGATTTACTGAAAACACCACACCCAAAACCATACAAAATTGGATGGCTTCGCTAGGGACGAGACCTTCGTGTCAGCTAACAGTGCCACCTCTCATACAACATCAATCCCTTCAAGGAAGAGGTACTGTGTGATGTTGCCCCACCGAAAGTGTGTGATGTTTTGTTAGGCCAACCATATATGTGAAAGCATCATGTTGTTTATGAGTCTCAACCTCGTAGAGTAATTTTTCCTCTGGGGGGTCAGGCCTACATGATACCATAGGTAGTTCAGACCACTGTCTCGACAAAACAATGTCGTAAAGTAATCTCTCATACCACAAAGTTTATCCTCTTCAAAATATGGTCAGAAGAGAAGGACACTGAAACCACTATAGCCTTAGCCCAAGACCCTTCTATATGGTAGAATCATATCAACATGATTGTATAATAGCATCAATATATTCTTACTGCACCTATGGGGGTGCTTCCACACTGCCCAGTCAGACCAAGTTATGATAAATCCCTTCATGTTCTTCATGCTACATCTTCAATGAAAGAATCCTCCCCGGGGACTTGATGTAATGGAGACCATTGATTTCTAAGGGGGGAGGATTTCTCTAAGAATAAATCGGTGGCGAACCACCTATTCCAATAGCTCAAAACAGAGGTTTCCACCTTGACATTTTTTCTACAACTTTTTGGGTCCTAAACTTTCGGGGCCGATTTGAGGCCTTAAACAACGTTTTTTTGGCCCTCCATAGTCACATCATAAGATTTATCCTAAGTGTGATAGAAAAATGTTTATTCCTTGGATAGACCTTTCCAATGAGCTATCTTGCATCCCAAACAAAGATCGTATGCAAAAGTTACACTCTTGAGAAGTTGACGTATTAACTACCCCCATCGGGGCCCGCAAACCTTTTGGCATTTCATCTTCCAGGGTTAGCGTTTTGGATTTTATTTATGTTAAAAAGTCCTCTAGCGTCTCATTTTAAATCATCATCTTATTTCGAATGAGCGTATCCATCATATCTCTTCTCAAAGATAAGATGCCACCATTCTAGCAAGTCATTCACTATGTAATTTTACAGTTTATGTACATTCTCTCATTAATAAAAAAATGTGCATTACTGTATTGTTGTGTTTATTGCAATATCTCTTTATATTTCATTGTTATATATATACCTTCATTTCTTTCTCAAAATAATTAGGATCAATGGTATCAGAGAAGGCTACTCCTTTTTGTTTCTTAGTGCATGTCTCCAATGAGGTCAGGGTATAGAGAGTTGGGTCTCAAGCTAGTTTCTCTTGAGGAAAACTGCTCTTTCCAGCCCAAGTGACCGCCCATGGTGGAAGAGAAGAAAGATGATGGATCAAGAGATCCCATCAAGCTTTTTATTGTGGAAGCCATTACTCAATAGAGCAATGATATGTTGTATAACGTTTCCCAAATCCTTCAATGATTACTGAAAATAACAGGTGTGTCTTCGCCAAGAAGTTTCTTTGGAGACACTACCCCATTCAAGGTACAAGTTAATTTTGATATTCCCATATTTGAAGGTCAAATCAATGCATATGCTTTGGAAAAATGGTTAAATTTGCTAGAAGGTTGTTTCTCCATTCACAATTTTTTCGATAGAGAAAATATCACCTTTGCGCTCCTTAAGGTTCTCCCCCATGTCAAACATTGGTGGGAAACTTACTGGGAGAAAAATTCCACAGAGGAGTCTGGGATATTTGGGGCTGATCCCACTTGGGATTTTTTTATGGACATCATCAAGGAGAAATATTACCCTATGGGAAACTATGATGACCAGTACATGAGATGGACCACACTGCATCAAGAGAGGGGCCAAACAGTGTTGAAGTTCACAAATACCTTCCATACCTTGCACATCAAGTTGGGTATCAAAGGCTCCGAGCGACATCTGGTTCTCAAATGCCGTAGGGATATACATAGGTACATCCAAACTGAAATGGATTTTTTGACATCTCATCTCTGGGAGACACTCATCGACATGCTGTCAAAATTGAGTAGAAATTTAAGGAACAAAACAAGAAAAAATTTGGGTTGACAAATATGCAACAACCAAATTATGGTAAAGGAAACCCTAAATCACAGGACAATCAACCTCAAGATAATGATTCCAAGCCACAGGAAACAAAGGGAAATGAAAATACGAATAAAGACACTGGGAAGTGGTGCGACTTCCACAAATCTCTTGGCACAACACTGATGAATGTCACTCGAAAAAATCATTAGTATCTGAGATCAAAGAAACAGAGACGAGCCTCGACTTGAACTCCGATTTAGAAAATAATAAAGGAGACAAATAATTGATGGATAACCCACTTCTACTATCGCGATCACAACAATCCAACCATAAGAACTAGAGGATCATGATTAGGGGAAGCACCTTTTCCATTCGCATATGTGGGTGAAGGGGACCCTATTGCATTTTATTGTTGATAGCGAAAGGCAAAAGAAACTCATATTAGCAGAGGTTCTCAAACAATTGGATTTACCAAAAACATCACACCCGTATCCATACAACATCAGATGGATTTGTGTTATCCAACAATGTCTCCTGTCATACGACATCAAGCCCTTCAAGGTGAGGTACTATGTGCTGTTTCCCCACTGGAATTCTGTGATGTTCTATTAGGCCATATATGTGGTGGAGTCATGCCGTTTTATGAGGCTCGACATCATAATATCATTATTACTCTGGGGGGTCATCCCTACAGGCTACCAGAGGTAGTTCCAACTATTGCCTCGATAAAGAAGTGTCACAAAATAATATCTCATACAACAAAGTTTAGCCTCTTCACAGCCCGGTCAGAAGAGGAGGACACTGCAACCACTATAGCCTCATCCCAAGACCCTTATATCCAACATATTTAGGTCAACAAGATTGTATAAGAGCACCAAGATATTCCTACTACACCTATGGGGGTGCCTCCACACTGCCTAGTCAAACCAAGTTATGATAAATCCCTTCATGTTCTTCATGATGCATCTTCACTGAAAGAGTCCTCCCACACTCAGGAATGCATGTAGCTAGATTGTTTAAATGGATCCAACCCCTCCAACAATAGGCTCATAACAACCTTCAATAGGCTAAGCAAGACAACTTCTTCAACAAGGAAACAAACTCACCCAGGTTCAGATTCAACAAAATATTCCTCGGGGACTTGACACAATGGAGAAAATTTATTCCTAAGTGGGGAGGATTGATCTAGGATAAAATTGGTGGCCACCCACCTATTCCATTGGCTCAAAACAGGGGTTTCCACCTTGGCATATTTTCTACATATTTTTGGGTCCTAAACTTTCGGGGTTGTTTTGAGGCCCTAAACAATGTTTTTTGGGCCCACCATAGTTAGACTATAGGACTTGGCCAAAGTGTGATGAAAAAATTGTAGTCCTCGGATAGAAATTTCCAATGAGATATCGTGCGCCCCAAACGAATATCATATGAAAAAGTTACGCCCTTGGGAATTTGACATACCAACTACCCCCATCGGGGCCCACAAATCGTTTGGCGTTTCATCTTCCAGGGTTAAGGTTTTGAATTTTGTTTACGTCAAAAAGGCCTATAGAGAATCATTTTAAATCATCATCTTCTTGCGAATGAGAGTAGTCATCACATCTCTTCTCAGAGATAAGATTCCACCATTCTAGTGAGTCATTCACTTTGTAATTTTACAGTTTCTGTACATTCTCTCATTAATAAAAATTGTTCATTATTGTATTTCTGTGTTTATTGCAATATCTATGTATATTTCATTGTTATATATATATGCCTTCATTTCATTCTCAAAATTATCTGGATCACATAGGGTGATCGCAGAATTGATTGCGAAGGGGAGCAATTATGGGCTGTAGCAAGGTGAAGCACTTGGGTGCGTTGGAGGACTTGGGTGACCTAGAGAAGCCCCACAACATGTAGTTGGTTGTGAATGTTTCCATCGTGACGTCTTCGTGCTGTGCAGCACCAAGAACAAAAATTGAGTTGATCTGGGTTGTTGGATAAGTGGGTTGAACGCAGCCTTTGGATGAGGTGATTCTTCACAGAGTTACAAAATTTAGTTAGAAACAATATGAATTGATAGTTAGGTGGTAGATGCATGGTGCCTTGAAGCATAAGCAGTCAAGGTGCGGAGATGGAAAGACATAGGAGATGAGTTCAACCGGTTGCATGTGAATTTTGAGACTTAGATGGATTCTGAAGTGGAAAAATGGACTCAACCTTGCATCGTAGTGAAGGTATTGCAGGCTTGTGGAGTTGCGGATGGTGGTTGAGGTGAGTTCATGTGGAGAGTTGGTTGATTTGGTAAGCGGAGGTCCAAGACAATAGACTTAGAACATGGTTTCAATGAAGGATTCTGTTAAAAAGGTATGGTTGGTTTTCAGTTCTTGCATTTCCTAAGTGTTGCAATGATTTCTTTGAAGGGAAATTAGATGACTTAGTGGTTCAAGCACTATCCATTTTCACAGTGAAAACCGACATACTTGAGGGTGACTCAAGTGGTGCAGATTTGAAGAAGTCTTGTAGCAATTTGGGATGCTTGGGTTAGGTGAATGTGTAGAGATATTTGGGAGACCTACTTGGATGAGTCCTGTAGTGGAATTAGGAATATTTGGTTTCATTTATGGAGGTGTCTTGAGGAAGCTTCCTAACTCTTTGATGAGGCGCATTGGACAAGTCATTGTGGTGAAGTGCTAATTGAATGTTGTTCATGCCTAGTTGAGAGGATGGATGAATTGCCCTAGTGTTTGGTGACTTAGCCAGATTCATTGGGTTATGTGATGAATTGATAGCCATGATGAAAATTCCTGAGTTTGGATGCTTGTAACATGAGCAAGTTAGTTTCATTCTAGGATATAGATGGAGTCAACAAAGAATTTGACCAAGAATTGTTGGAAATCAACCTGAATGGGAAGAATGAAAACTAAGTGACTTGGTTGGTGTTCGCTTTCCTTTGGTATGAAAAAATGGATGAGGTAGAGCACACCTTGGTTACTTTCATTTTTCAATGACTCAAAGATCCAGCGGGGGTCATTGGTTGAGGTTGGAATAAGTATTGGCTCAAACATGCCTAAGTCATGGAAGTTATTTGAGGTGGCTCATTCTACTTGAAACACTTTGGAAATTTTGTTGGGAAGTTTGAGGAGTGAGGACATGTTTATTTGTGGAGAGGTGAGTTGAGGAATTTCCTTCGTTTGGAGGACTCTATAGACATACATATTGTAGCAAGAAGAGATTACTTGGACATGGATGTTTCTCTTTCTTTAGGGTAGCATGGTTAAGCGTTAATCTTGACCATTCCAAGGCATGGAGAGGTAGATGCAGCAGCATGGCCAAGTGATGAAGTAATAAGGCAAAGGTAGTCTATATGTGCAATTCTTGGTGTAGAGATTGGCTAACTGTGCCATGTGGTGGACATTGGAGTCAAGTTGCTACATATGAATTTTCTTTGGGATGAATTCATAGTGCAACAAGGTGAGGGACGACCCTTCCTTGGTTTGTGACTGAATTATCGAGGGACCGAATTGCAGAAGGAAGTCATATTACAGACACACTGGTAGGTTCAAAGTGCAACACTTAGACATTGTGGAGGATATGCTTGGTGAAGATCAAATGATGGCAACAATGGTGAAGAAAGGGTGGACACTTTCCTTAGTCTTTGTAATTGGACAAAGTGACTGAGATGCTGACAAAAAAATCTAAGTTTAGGCACAAATATTCACATTTAAGGACCTGGACGTGATGGCTGGAATAGCTACCTAACTAGTGCATGACTTGAAGCTATCATTGTGCGGAGGCGTGACATAGTTTGGTTGAACTATGGGTGCAATAATAAGTTCACATGAGTTCAACACTTATAATTTTTTGGAGTTTTGATTGGGTTTGTAGAAGTATTTTGAGGCAACATCAACAACAATGAAACAAAGAGTGATTGTCAAAGTGAGACAATGGTAGCCAGGACATTGTGAATAGAGTTGAGGAAGATATGTCTTCCCATTTTTATAGACAATTTGGTTGCACACAACTTTGGAAGAGGGAGTGTGGATGGTTGCACAGGTTGTGAATGATTGGATTGCAGGTTGGGAACTTGGGGTTTCCACTTTTCAAGGAAACTTGGGGTTTACACTTTGATAGAATCTTGGGTTTTCTAGTTGGCATGAAACTTGGGGTTTCCATTAGACTTAGTTGTAGTGGAGGCACAATTTAGGGAAGAGACTTGTAGAACACATAGTTTTTGGATGTTGCTGAGGATGAAAATGACTGGAGGTGGGGGAGGATGTAAGTCCCGTGACCCCAAGCTCGAGTGCATGCACTTCCATTACAGATCGAAGTGAAGGACATCGAGCAGGAAGGATTCTCAATGTGAATGAGGAGAAAAAGGTCTTCATATAGGGGAGAGTTGGGGTTCCTTGGGAGCACGATGTTCCAAGGGGTGACTCCACCCAAGGTGCCTTGCAACACACGTCAAAGAATGGATGATTTGATGAAGGGTTGAGGGAATGAATTTGGTGCTCCAACAACAATGAAAAATTGGCTAAGGAATCGAGGGTGCACTTAGGAAATTTAGATTGACTCACCTAAGGGGCATGCACACCCAAGATGACGAGTCAATTAGACGGATCGGTGGGTTATCCAGGTGACAGAATGAAGCGTTTGGTGGGTTAGCTGGGTAAGCCACCCAAAAGTGCCCACATGAGGAGTCGGACCAACATTGCAAAGGGGCATGACTTGGTGAACCGATGGGTTGTCTTACCCATGAGAAAAGAGACATGAAATATGGGAACCTATAAAGGCGAGAGGGCACATAACCAAGAAGGTAGATTTGGAAGACACAGAGAGCAATAAGAGCTCTGTGGTTTTTAGGCAGACGAAGAGGGCGATATCCCTCAAGGATCCAAGTCACTCCACTTGGGAGGACTTGTGTTTCTTTGAGGAGGATTCGCTGGACAGAGTTGGGGGAGCTTCTTTTGGAACAATTTTGGGAAGCCTAGAAACAAAGGTCTATTGAAGGCATGTGTGAGGTAGAACCAAAATCTATAAAGTCTGCATAAATGAAGAGATAGAAATTATGTGGTTGTGGGCATGTTTGAGGTGCACCACAAGAGGTTGCAGAGATTGTTGTAATAGAGAGTCTTGGTGTGAAGAATATTTTTATGAGTGTCTTGGTGAGGTGAGTTGAGTCATTTGACTCTGTCGAAGTTGTAAATTAAGGTGATAGTGCTCATATTGTAACTGTTTTGCAATAACAAAGACTTAGCTAGGTGTAGGCATGGTTTGTGTCACTCACACTATATCTATGTTTCTCTTGTTTGTTTCATTATTGTTCTCTTGGATTCTCATGTTCATGGATGTATGCTTAAATATGACTAAGTATTAAAGTTGTTAACAAATGTCTAAGTATACAAGAGTTGCACTACCGTTGCAGTGTGACTTGCTGGTAGCCTCTAGGTGAAGAGGCATAGTCCGGACGAAGTATCATTGGTGTTTCCAAGAATCCAAGTGAGAAACGTTGTAGTGTCACATGCCTTAAGAAGTGCACAATCACAAGGCACATTGTGGGGACGTGACAGTAAACATAATATGCACATCTTTCATTTCAATGATCATGTTTTTTGAACAGAACATGATAGGTCATGTTGTGCTTCGATCAAACATAACTTATTAATTAAATATTCTCTTGAAACTTGTGGCTTCATACTTATCTTTCATATGCTTAACTTTGAAGTGCAGGTTTAAGTTCATTAAATAAATATTTTCTAAATACTTTTAATTTAACTTTGAATTGCATGTTTAATTAAGTTCATTAAATAAATATTTTCATGTTTAATTAAGTTTATTAAATAAATATTTTCTAAAAACTTTTAACTTTGAATGGCATGCTTAATTCATTAAATAAATATTCTCCAAAAAATAATGGGTGTTTGGTTTAGTTAAGTGATTTACATTAACAAGGAGATTTGGAATACAATGGCATTTACTCCCTTTAATACAATAAAATACCAAAATCCTCAAAAGAGAAAACTTGTTGACAATTCAAATACAATGTCAAACCCCTTAAATGTGAAAAAGTTTAACGAAAAAACTCTAATACAATAACAAATCATGTAGTTTAAGTAAAAAAAAGGTGTTAACTAGAATACAATGTTAAATTCCTCCAAATTGAAAATCAATGCAAAACTCTCACAACTACAATACAATATCAAATTTCTCTAAAGTGAAAAGGGTTAACGAAAAGTTTCGACAACTTCAATTACAATTAGTTTATTGAATTGAAAATATTGAATAACGATAAGAAACAATATGAAAATTATATCTTGATTGTGAAAAGAATTTTAACATCCACGTGTATCTTTGTTGTTGAGTATTAGCACAAATATTTTTGAGATGTTAGGTTCTAAATATGATGTGGATTTGTTATTTGATGGATTAAAAGTCATCAAAGGAATATCCTACCAGGTAGAAAGTAATGGCATAATAGCCGTATCAAACATGGATGTGTTATAGTGAATGCATCAAGAGGTGTATACATGTTGTCAGAGGTAATGGGCGTCTTTATTAAATGTGATACATCACATATAATTGATTGAATGATTGAATAGACATTTTGATGAGTTATGAATCACATAACTAGGAGTAAATAAATGGTATCATTATTAGTCCTTGTCGTAGGTATAGAGAGATTATAGTGATTTATAAATCGTTGACCTTGTATTAGATTGTGCATTGATCACAAATATTTTCATATTATCTATTGTTGGAAGTAGGGAAGTGAAAACATTGATTTTTATATAATAGAAAGTACCATGTTTGTCAAGATCTGATTGGATAATGGATTGGAGGTCTTATTGATGAATTCACTATTCCCAATGTTATGTATGTTGCCATATCTAAAGTATTTGATTGTATATGGTCTTTTTGAATCATATATTTTCTTATGCATTCGTTGAAGGTGGATTAATGCTAGCATTAGTTCGAATGTTTCCTTTAACATTTTCTGCTAGCTAGAATACATTCTCTAACATATTACTATGTGTGATTTTTGCTTTATTATTGCGTGCTTTGAGAGAACAGGCCTTCCACGCTGCATTTTTTCTTATATTTTTGCACAAGGCTACGCCCTTCGACGGTCTTGACAGTCTTTAGTGTTTACCTAAAAGGTCTGGTAGTCTTAAATGTTTATTGTACAGATGCGTTGCAATACAATTTTGTTTCCATTTTTTTGATGGTCGACATCACTGCTTCAGTGGTTGATGCTTGTTCGTTGCTTTGTTCCATGGTTCTTGTTGTTGTTTGATTCAACTTTGCAAAGTTGAGGTCCTGTAGTTGTAGTTGGACCTCTTCGTGGTTGTTCATTGGTTTGTTTTTCTTCAACTTTGCAAGCTGTTGGACTTGTTGTTGCAGTTTTCAGTTTTCTTGGGGCTGAGCTCTTGTCATCCCTCATTGACGGGTAAGTTTCCCTGTTGTTGCTATTTTTCAATGGTGGGAGTCCCTGCCTCCAAATTCTGTTGCAGACCATCTTTCTCTGTGCTCTTAATTTTTGTTCCTGGAAACCATGTGTCTTCATATGCCGATTGACGTGTCCATAGCTATTTCGAAAATTGCAATGCAGAGGGGTTTACCATCCACCGGGGTGCAGACGCAGGGAATGCTTTTATTCTGTGGGTCACAAAACTGCGTCCACTTGTTGTCTTTCTGTTGAGTAAATTCATGGTGTTATTTATTTGCGTTGTTTCTTTTGTTTGGTTCACTTTCCAGTGTGGGTTAGTTTTCTTGTCATTTGCTATGAGGACTAAGGGGGATTGAAGTTGAGAAGAAGAAGGTTGAAAGATACATACGGGGATTGGTACCCAGTTCCACGCTTGTAGTTTTCCTCTTTTCTTTTCTTATTTTTTGCTACTTTTATTTTTTTTCCCCCTTTTCTCTGTTTTCATGCAAACTAAAAGTATCTAAAAAATAGCTACAAAATCACAGTTCAAAAGATGAAAGAAGTAATAGATGTTGAGACGTATGAAATAGATACACAATCCATTGTACATGACAACATTGACATGTTTTTTCATAGCAATGGCCTTTTTAGATTGGATGCATTCTC
>JZKD02S0381591.1:40330-56044 GCA_000966675.3 Picea glauca
TTGATTACAAATTGTTATGCACAAAACTTGAACAAAAGTAAGATAAATTGAAGCTAAAGCCATACAACAAATCCACTTCTATTCAAGTCTGTATAATCATAAGTCCATAGTCTCTATTCTCCCAACAATGATGGGTTGTTTACAAAAAATAATGAGTATATAAAGGCCACAGGATAAAATAATCCTTGTGGAAAATATCAAAACTGTTTGCAAAAATCTGGGAACAATCTCCCAGATTCCTATTTCTGCCTAAGACTAACAACCTAAACCAAAACTATGTAACAAAAAGCATGTTCTAAACTGCCACAACAGATCCAATTCCCATTGAAATTCGTRTKTACYTGTAKATGKRCAAGARTAARCAATTTYAGATAGTGTTTTARTTGTAAAATCAACAAAAATCCAAATTTTATGACTAGCTACAGAATCTCACGATTCTGTAGCTGGTCATATTTACAAACAAAATCGTTTTAAATTAATCCAAATGGTAACAGAAATGTATGTGGTGAATCAAACAAACCCTTAATTACTAATTCAAAGCAAAGCAAATCATTCATGCTAAAACAAACCAAATCTTTTATGCTAATTCAGAAAAAACGAAATCGTATTGAATCAATTCAATATAAACAGACTATATTCGATTTATCAAACAAAGCTTTGATACTAATTCAACACAAACACAATCGTTTATGCCAATTCGAAACTAACAGAATCGTTTTTGAATCAATTAAAAAAAAACAGAACTATATCAAACTAATTCATAGCAAACACAATCGGCTATGCTAATTCAAAGCAAACACAATCGGCTATGCTTAGTTCAAAACAAACCAATCATTCAAAAATCAATGTTGAAATAACATACCTTGGTTGTAGGGATAGGATTCGGTCAGGACAATTTCGAGTTAACAATGGAAGTGGCTGCCTCAACATGAACACGATAGAACCCGTGGTCTTTTGCCTCTTATCGTTGGCTTGCAGTCTATCATTTTCCTTAGACAACATAGTCACCCGATTCTCTAAGGACTTAATTTTGGATTGCAACATAGGGACATCTATATAGTATCTTTGGAGCCATGAGTTACATTCATCGCAGTGTGGTCGATTGGGCCGTGGCATTACATGTGAGGCATCTTTTAAATTACCATGGGTTCCACTGTCAAACTTGATCCCGGGGAAGTTAGGGTCATTCTTAAGGCACGATGGGAGGTTGGATACATAGTCATAGGGTTCAACAGAACAGAGGCCGTGAGAGTATGGGTATTCCTCAGTCAGAAATCGCTCAATCTCAGAATCTGAATCTTCACTCAGAACAATAGGCTTCTGGTCTATGTTTTGTTTGGGCTTATTACGAGCACACCTAGATACCCAGCGTGCAACCTTCTTTCCCTTGTTGTTGACATCTGTATTACCCTTGCCCTTTTTTCTTGCAGGCCTCTTAACAAGCTTAGCATTGTCTTTTGAACATGGGCTAGGCAGGGTGTCGGGTAGGTCAGCGTTGGGGTAGGTTGAGGGTTCGACAGTAGGTAGGAGGGTAGGAGATGGCACGATAGGCCTGACAAGGGTTTCGGTGACCACAGTCTTGTCCACTTGACCACATTTAGGAGTGGCAAATCCATTCCTCAATAAGAAAACTTCCCAACAATCACCACTCAAACTCAAATGATGAACAATAATGATTTTAATCAAACAGTGATGGAAGAGGCCGGAGTTAGCCTTCTCCCTCTTATAACGTTTAGCCATTTTATACAGACTATGTAGGAGGTAGTGAGGCATATTCAAAGGGAAATCTATGAAATTCATAAGCAGCCAGAAATGGTAAAGAAACACTAAACCATATCGACCTTCACAAGTCATGAATTGCTTAACAATGGCCAATAAATCATGCCACCTAGACTTAAGGGCTGTGACTGGCATACCTCTGTCACAACTGAAAATTTTCCTCGATGTAAACAGGAGCGACCATGGCACTTCATCCACCTTCGAATTCTTAAACCACCTCTGCCCCTTGGCTGGCAAACCTATGGCTGAGCTAAGGAATTCTTCATTCAATTCAAGTTGGATGTCTCCAACTTTGGCTCGACATCCATGGAATGTGAGGGAAAACTGCTGAGCAACCGCGAGGTTGAAACCCTCGAATTTTTGAATGAAAACTAACCAGCCATTACTCTCCAGGTCCTCACGAGCATTGTTAAATAACAACAACGTTTGGACACCATTAGGTTCTATGCGCACTACAAGTGCCATAGGGGAGAACACACAGTCAGCAGGGTAAACTGTGAGGAGGTTAGACAGGCTAGGCACAGGACCAATTCCCACAGTTTTCTCAAAACAAGCAAAGGTAGCCCGAGATGCAAGGTAGACGTTTAATTCCTATGCGTGCGAGGTTGGTGGCATGAAAAGAAACCATGCAAAACATTCATTTTGACATGTACAATAGACGACGCCTTGGTAATTCAAATCATTCACATCACAATCCAAAGATTTTGACCCAATATCAAATAGATTATTCACATACTCATCGAAAGCCATAACATTCATAACCAAAAAATTTTGACCAAATAAAAAATCAAATAACCATTTGAAAATCATAGTGTTCTTAACCAACAATTGGTCAACAATAGTATGTGTATGATTTAAAACAAAACAACATGTCGAATATTGCACCAAAGACTTAATCATAAAATTAATGCGTTGTATGAAACCATTGCACCAAGGATTTAATCAAAGACACCAACAATCATTGCATCATGAACTTATAAATTGAAACCAATTTAACAAAAATGCAAAGTGAATAAAGGTTTGGTGTCTTGCCAACTGTATGACCAGTAGTGAATTGGAGGTAAAAGAGTCATGACGACATAAAAAGATCTGTAATAATTTGAAGATGATTTTAACGCTTTCACATGACTTCCTACTCGAGGTTTTCATGCTTGCAATCATGAAAATGAAAACGAAAGGCAGGTGTGCGAATGCGCAAGATAATAATGTCATTTTGTTTTAAAGAATTGCGACGAGTATTGAGGGTTCAAAACCCTTGTGTAGGCAGCTTGTAAGGAAATGATAAAATTGCAAAATGGTTGCCAACAGGGCCTAACTCGTAGTTTCTACAACAAAGCTTCCAAAAGAAAGAGGATCATCATCACAGGGAATAAAGTCTTCCATATTAACTTGGTCATTTTGGGAAGTGGAAGCAAGCTTGTTTTTTACTGGAGGTAGAGGTGCTTTTCCGTTTTTAGACAATTCCATGTGACGTGTATACGAGTAACAATACTCAGGATCATGGAATTCTTGGAAAAAGTGACACCAATCCACTTCAACAACATGTTGCCTAGGAGGAGGAATAGGAGGGAAAGGAGGTCTTGGCCTCGGAGGAGCAGAAAACTGCATGTCATTCACCTTTCGATTAAGGGAAAGTATTTGGTTGTTCATGTTCATTAAAAACTTGAGTTTTTCCGAACTTTCCCTTTCTTCAATCCTTGAAGTTTAGGCAAGTGGAGGTTCATATTGAGGACCCTTGTTTTGAGGTACATCATTCCTAGGTCTCCCGTTAAAATGGGGTTGCGCTAAAGGTGATGGAATCATACCGGATTCTTCCATGTTTCTTTCAATTTCCAGGGCGCTAGTCTTGGCCGCATCTAAAGTTTGTATTGATTTATCTTTCAATATATACTTTACATTCGAATTCATAACAGTCATGTAATAATGGAACAAATTGTTCCCAAATGGTTGAGAAGCAGTTGGGATCCTATTCAAGGTTGAGGTAAAGCGTTGATTAAAATTACGAATTTGCTCTCCCTCATGGATGGAGATGGTTGTGAAATCCTTGAGTAGGGAAGCCACATCATCCGCCCCTTGGAAATGTTTCTTGAATTCTTGGATCACAATGTCCCAATATGGGATACTATCATTGGAAGCAAGCGATACCATCTCATTGCTTCCCCTCAAAGGTTCTTACAAAAATTCTAATGATGACATCAAGAATTGTTATGTCCATAAGCACTAATGCATCATAGAATTTTTGTATATGTTCTTTGGCACTCAATGTACCTGATGCAGGAGCATCGCCAACTCAGCAAGCGAGCCATCACATCAAGCAAAGACCAGCTGGAAAAACAAACCCAAAATTTTGAAAAGTGCTTTGGGATTGTAGTGCAAGTATTAAATGATCCTTTATGAAGGAGCGCCTTTTGTATGTTGTATCAAACCTCGAGCCATACGCTCTTGTCTGAATTAGATAGGAGGCATTTAATAGATTTAATGCAGGGTAGATAGATTTTTATTTCCAGATTAGACAGTTTTAGAGTCTGAGAGGGAAAACGGATATAGACACCCTCGTTGTATCATTGTAACATTATTCAGAAGCATTCAGGAGAGAGGAGCAAATAGAAAAATTTGTGAAGAACACCCATGTACAGATGTTGAATTAATAGAATGAAATTCTGATTCAAACTCATGACTGGTGTTGGTTCTTTGTATTGATGTTGTACTCATGGATGTTTGTTTTTCTGGATATGCATTTGCTTTGTATATGCCGTGCATGTGATTTCAGGTTTTAAACTAAAGTCAGAGAGAGAAGAGAATAAGTTTCAATTGTTTCTCTATCTGAGCCAGGATATTCCTGCATAGAGTGAAGTTGAATTCATCCGCAAAGAGTGCGTTGATGAAGGCTCGATAGTTAAACACTTATTCTCATTCCCCCATAAGTTATAGGGTTGTTGTGGAAGCCGTGCGAAGAGTGCACAGGAGGAAGAAGAAGTCTCAGTTGTTAGTCTGAGTAAAGGAATAGACGACTGCTGCTGCAGGGAGTGCGCAGAGTCTAAATTATTCAACACTTGAGAAGTTGTCGGACATTGAGTGTGAGGAGTGGGCACAAAGTCCCTCTGAAGGAGTCAGAGTGGAGAAGCTCAGAAAGGTATATCACCTTCGTAGTATCATCGAAGGGAAGCACAGGAAGTTTGATCAAAGAAGGGTCACGTAGAGTTTTCAGGCACAGGCTTGAAGAGTAAGCCTAGAGAAGAAACACTTAGCCATTTCAGAGGAGTCCTAGTGGAGGAGAGATCGACGGTTAGGATTCGTCGAAGAACCTGCAAAGTTTCGACAACCGTTGGATCTTAGGAGAGTTACGCAGGGTTTAAGCCTGAATGAGCAGGGAAGGAGCCATGAGTCATCGGGACTCGACTCATTGGAGGATCAGAGTTTTTAGAGACAAGAGTCTCATGCTTAAAATCACGATTAGAAATTTCTCGAAAGGATCTCAACCGTTGATTTCAGCAGGGGCACGTGGCAAGAGATCCCAAGGATCATGAATCGGAGAATCGGGGTTCCGGAGACAGGGACCTTGTACGTTGAAATTGCGATTAGCGATTTCCCGACATGATCGGAGCCGTTGATCTGCAGGACGCGTGTCAGAGGATCTAGGGGAGTCGGGGTTCGACGTTTCAGGGTTCTCGCACACAACGAAATTGCAGCAGGAGAAACCGCGATTTTGCGAAATGCGACGGGTCCCACAGTCACACCATTTCGGTGGAGGACAGGTGTTGGGAGGTCAACCCTTGTAGGGAGACGATGACAGGTGTCATCGCATTTCGGGGATCGGCATTTGGAAAGGGCTGTGAATTTGTGCAACAGGAATCAAGAATCCCCGATATGTGATTTCCCGATCGCTATAGGAGCGTGGGGTCCAGGCGTCAGTACCGAGGACAGGTGGTGTCGGAGATCGGAGGATCGGGGACCTTGAGGACGTAAGGTCTACGGTCAGTTTCACGAAGTCCGAAACTCCAAGGGGAAAGGACTGTGGTCTCGTGGCTAGTGGTCACATGTGATAGAATAGCCGGAGGGAGCTAAGGTGCGCAGTGAGTGCCATCGCGGATCAGGAATCAGAGATTTGTGAGGTGAGGGATTTGTGACTTCGTATGTACCGATTTCCTGATGGGTAAAATCCCGATAAGGAGTAAGGAAAGCCAGGGTGAGTGACCATCGAAATTCGGGGATTGGTGAGACCCGACCCTTGTGCTATCAGGACTCGCGATCGTGTGAGTTCCGATTTCCCGATAGGATAAAAGGGAGGTCATCAGAGGAGCATCCTGTGGGTGCAGAAAGGTCTCGATAAGGGATTGAGGAGCAATTCATCTTCGCAGGCCTAGGGAAAAATAAGGTCCTGGTGGAAGCGGATGTGCCAGGTGGCCGTTGTGCGTCAGTGTGGTATCAGAGCGGGAATACTCTTTGTTTTCTATAGCAGAGAGAGAAGAAGATTTCACCATGCCACCAAGAAGGGAAAGGCAATCGCCTGACCCAGAAGATAGGGATGTGAGAAGAAGAGGTAGGCCAGCAGGGAATCTAGAGATGGAAAGACAGATACGAGATCTCAGAGTGAGACTCAAGGAGATGGAAGCATCGCAGAGACACACAACCAGTGCTGGAGATCTGAGTGACTCTGAAGGTGAAGTTGAAGCTGAGCCACAAGGAGAAGTTGCAGCTGAAGATGCAGCCAACGGGCGATTAATAAAATCTATCGCCCGAATGAGTTCAAAGACAAAAATGGACATTCCAGCTTATGAAGGAAGTCTGGATGCAGAAGAGCTGTTAGACTGGATTAGGGCTCTTGACACCTACTTCAATTATGAGGATATCGAAGAGGATAAAAAGGTAAGGCATGCTGTCACTAAATTGAAGGGACACACAACATTATGGTGGGATGAACTTCAGGCAGATAGACGTTCCAAAGGCAAACAAAAGATCAAAAGCTGGGATCGAATGATTGCAAAGATGAAGGAAAAATTCATCCCAAGGGATTATCAGATCACACTGTTTAGGAGAATGCAAAACCTGAGACAGAAGTTGATGACGATGAAGGAGTATACTGAAGAATTTTACAAGCTCAATATCAGAGTAGGTCATCGGGAGAGCGATGATGAAAAATTTGCTAGATACATGAATGGCTTAAGATACGATATCCAGAATGAGATGAGTATGACAACCGTCAGGACGGTTGAGGATGCGTATCAGATGGTGCTGAAGGCTGAGGAGAAGCTAAGCCGTAAGCCAGCACAGCGAGGGCGAGGCAAGAGACTGCTGAGAGGAAAATCAATTGCCCAAGACAGGTTTTAGAAATCCAAAGATGACTGGAAGAAGCCTCAGACCAGAACCAAAAGAGGTGGAAGTTCTCGGCGAGGTTAGCACGTTGAATAGTGAATGCAGCAGGCAGAACAGAGCAGAGGATACGCTGATGTTAATACTTTTCCTCGTACCAGAGGTAGAGGAAGAGGCAGAGGCAGAGTCATCACATGCTATACATGTGGGAAGAATGGGCATAAAGCAGTTGACTGTCCAGATCGGAAGACAGATAAAGGTGAAGCTCACATTGCCGAGGCACAAAGGCGAGCTACTGAAGCAGAAGACGTAGAAGACGGAAGGTCATTGATGATGTGTAAAGTTCTCTTAACACCTGAGAAGGAGGTGGAGGACATAACTCAGAGAAGCAGACTATTCAGAACCGCATGCAAGACCAAGGACAGAAAATGCAAGGTTATTGTGGACAGCGGAAGCACCGATAATCTCGTTTCAACCGAGATGGTGGAAAAATTAGAGCTGGAAATGACTGATCACCCGAGTCCATATAAAGTATCATGGCTACAGAAGGGACATCATGTGGGTGTCACTAAACAATGCTTAGTAGACATCAAGATAGGAGGATACAATGATAAAATTCTCTGTGATGTTATTCCTATGGATGTATGTCATTTATTGCTAGGTAGACCATGGCAATATGACAGAAACGTAATTCATGATGGGAAGATGAATACGTATACTTTGGAGAAAAATGGGAGAACACACATGTTACTTCCGATAAAAGATAAGGAGGTGAAACCGGAAGTGAACAACAGGGTACTTCTCATGAGAGGGAAGGAACTTCTGGCAGAAGTTAATAAGAAGGGAGATCCACAATTCTTTGTGGTCAGGAAACTGAAAGTTGTTCTGAATAGCACAAGAGTGGATGATCTACCGGAGGAAATTCAGGAACTGTTGGAAGAGTTCGCTGATATTGTGGTAGACGAATTACCTCATTCTTTGCCGTCGATGAGGAGCGTGAGACATCACATAGACCTCATACCAGGAGCCAGTTTGTTGAATAAGGTTGCATATAGATTGACGCCACAAGAAAATGAGGAGGTCAAAAAGCAGGTCCAGGAGTTATTGGACAAAGAATTGGTCAGAGAAAGCCTGAGTCTATGTGCTGTTCCAACGGTGCTTAGTCTGAAAAAGGATGGAGGTTGGAGAATGTGCACCGATTCAAGAGCAATCAAAAAAATTACCATCAGGTACAGGTTTCCATTGCCACGAATGGATGACTTGATTGACTGCTTAAGTGGAGCCAAATTTTTTTCAAAGGTTGATTTGAAAAGTGGATTCCATTAGATTCGCATGAGGGAAGGCGATGAGTGGAAGACAACCTTCAAAACCAATGAAGGGTTGTACGAATGGCTAGTCATGTTGTTTGGTTTGAAAAATGCACCGAGTACATTCATGAGGCTGATGAATGAAGTGCTGAAGTAATTCATTGGTAAGTTTGTCATTGTTTATCTAGATGACATATTGATTTTCAGAAAAACGAAGGAAGAACATCTGAAGCATTTAGCTGCAGTAATGAGGAAACTACAGCAAGAGAAGCTGTTGATTAACATGAGGAAATCTTCATTCATGAAGACAGAACTCATTTACTTGGGATTTGTCATATCAACAAATGAATTGAAGATGGATCCAAGTAAAGTGGAGGTAATTAAAAATTGGCCATCACCGAGAAATGTTTTCGAGGTGAGAAGTTTCCATGGTTTGGCTAGTTTCTACAAAAAGTTCATCAAGAATTTCAGTGGAATTAGCACTGCAATGATGGACACGGTGAAGAAGCAACATAAGGATTTTCATTGGACAGCAGAGGCTGAGAAGAGCTTCAATCTGTTGAAGAGGAAGATAACGGAACGACCAGTGTTGGTGTTGTCGGACTTCAAGAAGACATTTTAGGTGAAGTGTGATGCGAGCGGATATGCTATAGGAGTGGTCTTGAGTCAAGAAGACAGACCAGTTGCATATTTCAGCAAGAAGTTGGATGAAGCAAAGCTGAAATACTCCACGTACGATAAGGAATTTTATGCTATCATACAGGCATTGAAGAAGTGGAGGCATTATTTGATTCCGAAAGAATTTGTATTGTACAGCGATAATCACACATTGCAGTTTGTGAGTCAACAGGATAAGTTGAATCAGAAACATGCTAAATGGGTAGAGTATATGAAAAATTTTACATTTGTAATTAAACACCTTTTAGGTACTGCTAACAAAGTGGCTGATGCTTTGAGCAGGAAGTGTTTGTTGCTGCAGGAGTTCTGAGTCAAGACGTTGGGTTTTGAAAACCTTAAGGACATGTATGCAGGTGATGCAGATTTTGCAGAGGCATACGAAGCAGCTGAGAATCCATTTATCGGAGACAGAAGCCCATGGATGGATTACATGATCCAAAATGGATTGTTATTCAGAGGAAATCAGTTATGCATTCCACATTGCTCCATGAGGGAGAATCTGCTAAAAGAAAAGCATAGTGGCGGATTAGCAGGACATTTTGGCCATGATAAAACATTTGCAAAGCTGAGTGAAGCCTATTTCTGGCCGAAGATGTGAACAGATGTCAAGAAGTTTGTTGACAGGTGTAGAATTTTCCAGCATTCAAAGGGCAGAAAGCAGAATGCGGGATTCTATCAATCATTACCCATACATGAGAGGTCGTGGGATGAAATCAGCATGGATTTCGTATTAGGATTACCGAGGACACAAAGAGGACATGATTTGATCTTTGTGGTGGTTGACAGGCTCTCTAAAATGGCACATTTTATTCCATTCCAGAAGACCAGCGATGCGACTCATATCGCAAATTTGTTCTTCAAGGAGATTGTGTGACTTCATGGTTTACCTAGAAGCATTGTATCGGACAGGGATACAAAGTTCATTGGAAATTTCTGGAGGACACTCTGGAAGAAGATGAGAACTAACTTGATGTTTAGTTCAACCTATCATCCTCAGATGAATGGGCAAACAGAGGTTGTAAATAGAAGCCTAGTGACAGAGCACCACAGCAGCTGGGATAATGTGTTGCCACAGGCAGAATTTGCTTACAATGATTCAGTGAACAGAAGCACAGGAAAAAGTCCATTTTAGGTTGTATAGGGGAGGCAGCCAAGAGGAGTATCTGAGCTGAGGGATTCAGAGCAGATAATGACAAAGAGTGCAAGCACTGAAGAATTCGCAGAGGCGATGGAAGAACTTCACAGCAGAGTGAAGCAGCGATTGCAGGAATCAAATCAGGAATATAAACGCAGAGTGGATCAACATCGGAGACAACTTCAGTTCGAAGTTGGTGATCTAGTTATGGCACACTTGAGGAAGGAAAGGTTCCTGAGAGGAACATACAACAAGCTAAAAATGAAGAAAATTGGGCCGTGCAAAGTCCTAAAGAAATTGGGAGAAAACGCTTATGAGATTGAATTATCTCTGACATTCAATATCTCAGACTTATATCCCTATAAGGCTGAAGAAGCAGGAACTGGAAGTGATGAACAACCAGAAATCCAGTGGCAGAAGCAGATGCTGATTGCAAAAAGGCCACAGATGGAGCGTATACTTGACAAGAGAGTCAGCAAAAGAACCAGACGGAAGCAATACTTCGAGTATCTGGTGAAATGGAAAAATCATCCAGTGGAAGATGCCAGTTGGGAAATAGAAGCAGTTATCCAAAAGCATGGACAGACCGTGCAGGAGCTCATGGAAAGGATCCCATGAAAGTTTTCAAGCCGAGGAGTATGATGCAGGAGCATCGCCAACTCAGCAAGCGAGCCAGCACATCAAGCAAAGACCAGCTGGAAAAACAAACCCAAAATTTTGAAAAGTGCTTTGGGATTGTAGTGCAAGTCTTAAATGATCCTTTATGAAGGAGCACCTTTTGTATGTTGTATCAGACCTCGAGCCATACGCTCTTGTCTAAATTAGATAGGAGACATTTAATAGATTTAATGCAGGGTAGATAGATTTTCATTTCCAAATTAGACAGTTTTAGAGTCTGAGAGGGAAAACAGATATAGACACCCTCATTATATCATTGTAACATTATTCAGAAGCATTCAGGAGAGAGGAGAAAATAGAGAAATCTGTG
Source organism: Picea glauca (assembly GCA_000966675.3). Lineage (NCBI taxonomy): Eukaryota > Viridiplantae > Streptophyta > Pinopsida > Pinales > Pinaceae > Picea > Picea glauca. The sequence goes on from JZKD02S0381591.1 coordinate 51,528, forward strand.
AAGAACACCCATGTACAGATGTTGAATTAATAGAATGAAATTCTGATTCAAACTCATGACTGGTGTTGGTTCTCTGTATTGATGTTGTACTCATGGATGTTTGTTTTTCTAGATATGCATTTTCTTTGTATATGTTGTGCATGTGATTTCAGGTTTTAAACTAAAGTCAGAGAGAGAAGAGAATAAGTTTCAATTGTTTCTCTATCTGAGCTAGGAGATTCTTGCATAGAGTGCAGTTGAATTCATCCGCAAAGAGTGTGTTGATGAAGGCTCGATAGTTAAACACTTATTCTCATTCCCCCAGAAGTTATAGGGTTGTTGTGGAAGTCGTGCGAAGAGTGCACAGGCGGAAGAAGAAGTCTCAGTTGTTAGTCTGAGTAAAGGAATAGATGACTATTGTTGCAGGGAGTGTGCAGAGTCTGAATTATTCAACACTTGAGAAGTTTTCAGACATCGAGCGCGAGGAGTGGGCGCAAAGTCCCTCTGAAGGAGTCAGAGTGGAGAATCTCAGAAAGGTATAGCGCCTTCGTAGTATCATTGAAGGGAAGCATAGGAAGTTTGATCAAAGAAGGGTCAGGTAGAGTTTCAGGCGCAGGCTTGAAGAGTAAGCCTGGAGAAGAAACACTTAGCCGTTTCAGAGGAGTCCTAGTGGAGGAGAGATCAATGGTCAGGATTCATCAAAGAACCTACGAAGTTTCGACAACCGTTGGATCTTAGGAGATTTACGCAGGGTTTAAGCCTGAACGAGCAGGGAAGGAGCCGGGAGTCATCGGGACTCGGCTCATTGGAGGATCGGATTTTTCAGAGACAAGAGTCTCATGCTTAAAATCGCGATTAGCAATTTCCCAAAAGGATCTCAACTGTTGATTTTAGTAGGGGCACGTGGCAAGAGATCCCAAGGATCGTGAATCAGAGAATCGGGATTCCGAAGACAGGGACCTTGTATGTTGAAATCGTGATTAGTGATTTCCCGACGCTATTGGAGCCATTGATCCACAGGATGCGTGTCAGAGGATCTAGGGGAGTCGGGGTTCAACGTTTCAGGGGTCTCGAACACAATGAAATCGCAGCAGAAGAAACCGCGATTTCGCGAAATGCGACGAGTCCCACAGTCACACCATTTCGGTGGAGGACAGGTGTTGGGAGGTCAACCCTTGTAGGGAGACGACGACAGGTGTCATCGCATTTCAGGGATCGGCATTTGGAAAGGGCTGTGAATTTGTGCAACAGGAATCTCCAATCCCCCATACATGATTTCCCGATCACTATAGGAGAGTGGGGTCCAGGCGTCAGTACCGAGGACAGGTGGCGTCGGATATCGGAGGATCGAGGACCCTGAGGACGTAAGGTCTACGATCAGTTTCGCGAAGTCTGAAACTCCGAGGGGAAAGGACTGTGGTCTCGTGGCTAGCGATCGCATGCAATAGAATAGCCGGAGGGAGCTAAGGTGCGCAGTGAGTGCCATCGTGGATCGGGAATCGGAGATTCGTGAGGTGAGGGATTTGTGACTTCGTATGTACCAATTTCCTGACAGGTAAAATCCTGATAAGGAGTAAGGAAAGCCGGGGCGAGTGACCATCGGGATTTGGGGATTGGTGAGACCCGACCCTTTTACTATCAGGACTCGCGATCACGTGAGTTCTGATTTCCTGATAGGATAAAAGGGAGGTCATCAGAGGATCATCTTGTGGGTGCAGAAAGGTCCCGATAAGGGATTGAGGATTAATTCAGCTCCGCGGGCCTAGGGAAAAAGAAGGTCCTAGTGGAAGCGGACGTGTCGGGTGGTCGTTGTGCGTCAGTACCAGTGCCACTGAACTTAGGAATCCTATTTGGGGCATCCACATGTATGTCATGAAGAGTTCTGGCCAACCTCAAAGGAGTCCCGGGTTGCCACGGCATTGCCATCAGAACAACTATGGTAGGAACAACAACAGTTGTTGAAACGATGGGAGAAACAACCAGAGGATTAGTAACTGTTGTTGGATTAAATAAAGTTTGCTTTAGTAAGGGGCTTTGAATAGGAGAAGAGGAAGAGGGTGAATCAGTTCGCACTGCAGAGGTAACAAGTTTCCCTGGTTTCCCAGGTGTATGTGTCTCACTACTTGTTTTCTTTCGCGAACTTTGACTTCTTGTAACCCTGGGGGACATTGTTTCCCTAGTCTTAGGATACTTCCGCCCTGCTAGCTTGTAAGGGGCCAAGTAAGTACTTTGAGTACTAGTGGTGTATCACCAACAATCCTACTCTTTCTAAGACAATGTAAATTAACCCAACTAAAAACAAAGCTTTGTTTTTTTTCTTCTCGAAGTGGAAGGTAAGGTATGACAGACTGATAAATTCTCACGTGAGTTCGAACAAGTAAAATCAAAGAATGACAAGGCAAAAGGAAAGGAAAACTTGATGGTATTTATGACTCCCAGGTACAATGGAAATTGCAAGGAAACTGAACTATAACAAGTACCAAAGAAAATTCCAAAGGACCACTAAAAGACCTTGCCAAAAGTTTGTCAAAAAGTAGGAAAAGGGCCACAAAGAATTTGGGTCCAATGCTCAGTAAAAGCTTGGGATACAAGAAAATCTAGAGAGGTTTGCAAGCTTCTCAGTGGAGTCGCTAGAAGAAGGTGGGTGTTATAAGCAAAATCTGTCTGTTGGGACAGATCTGACCTATCCAGTTGTGAAGCCGGTTACAGTCTCTTTAATAGTTAGGTACGAGGCAGAGACTACCCGCACCTCAAGTGGTCCTTCGCCTGAGGAGGTATGAAGGGGAAAAAGAAAGGTGAAAGACTTAAAAGAAGTCTTTCTCAGGACCACCCACCCTAGGTGTTGTCCTTCCTTAATTTCCTAGATGGCCAAAATGGCCTAGGGGATGAAAGTTATGGACAATGGGATAAAAATGAGCTCACTGATTTTTAGGACAGTGAACTAAATAAAGTGAACAACGATTTGTTCACTTCCTTAAAGCATTGGAAACTGTCCCAGAATTGGAAACTGTCCCAGAATGGGTCCCTGGGATAAACCAATGTCCTGGGTAATTAACCAATGAATGCCTTGAGTAAAAGGGTGTGAAACAAGGGTGAAAATGGAGCTTAAAATCTATAGCCAAGTACTTTTAAATGGTTGTAAATTGCGAAAAACAAGTTGTTCGAAGATTTCGAGACAGGGAAACAAGCTCAGAATGGCTTGATACCCCTCGAGGTGACCCGAGAAGTGATCCCGGAAGGTTGTTAAATCAAAAGTGGGCTGTAAAAGTGGATGAACATCCTTGTTATAAGATTTTACAACTATGATATAAGGGAAAGTATTCACAACTTCAATTTTGGTTCGTGGGTGAAAAGGTGGACTGACAAAAGGTTGACTTTAGAAGTATTTTATTGGTCAATTTTTAGTTTTTATCACATGCCTTGGCCACCACACTGTTTTGAAGGTTATACCGATCAGGAAAATACATCCTGGAATTGTACCAACCAGTATAAGAAGAGTATTCCTAGAAGACTACGATGGTTAGGTTGAAGAGTGCCCCATGCAGTTCAAAGGATTAAGGATTAGCCACTTCTCGTCACTAGCGCTTTTGGGTTCTTAAAGCCGGTTGGATGGAAGAAGGATACCTGTGAAAAGGAAGAGGCTCAGGAGCCCCCTTAAGAGGGTTTTTGTTGAGCTTACCCAAGAACAATAGTATTCCAACCAAGCTAAGCTAATCAACTCCTTGACCATGTGGTACTAAGGAAAGACCACTCAACTTGTACTAACTAGACAACTTCTGAGGGGCTCCTAATGAAGACTCCCTTGCTTTGACTCTTAATATCTTACAAAATTGAAATTGCATAAAATGAAATACCAAACCATCCACATGGCGAGGTCACGTCTTGATTTCACAAGCATGCCTCCTGATTACTAAATTTGAAATCTATTTAAAACTATATACGTAAAACAAGTAAATAGATAGGTGACATATATGTCACGGCTAGATAATATGTATATGTAAATATCTAAATAATATAAGTTTTTGTTTTCAATGTATGGGGCGGACCCTTGAATTGTTTTCAAGTTTTTTTTTGCAAAGTTTTGCATGTATTTAGTTCGCTGATTTTGCATGGGCCCTTTAGGGCTAGGTGTTAGGAGAAATATATGTCGTTATAATAACGTTGTAGTACTTGCCCAACCATTTAATTGTCAACCCGGGGTACGTAGACTGACGAAGCACATGCACTGTATATGCAGGACTGAAGTAGAACTAATCTAATCTATCTGTATTGATGAAATCAAACTGATCTAAGAAAGCATTGAAACAATAACTAGGAAAGCATGAAACTGCCTAAGGGAAATACAACATGTGAAGAGTTAACAACAATGAGCTCATACAATATATCAATCTCAAATCACATTACAATAGTCAAATGACAAAAAATGAAAGAATAACAAAGCTAAGAATTCCCTCCTCTTGATTACAATCACACCTTAATTGAAATCTAACTTCTAACTCTAATTCCCTCTTGAATTCTCATGAAGAGAGAGCACTCTC
>JZKD02S0381591.1:184796-219569 GCA_000966675.3 Picea glauca
AGAGCCGCCGCATACTACACCAGATTCTTCCACTCTCGCCCTTCACATTCTAAGCGATGACTCTGAACCGGATAATCCCTCCCGCCCCATCATTGAAAAATGACCTTCCCAAAAATAGAAGCAAACTCCCCTCTTTCTACCCTTCTTTAGGAAAAAGCGAAAAAGAAGCTCAACAAGGCCACCCTTTGTGGCCACTACCCTAGATTCCCCACCAATTCGACTGACACCCCGTACACCTTCGACCTCCCCAATTCCGGGATCTTTGCCTATTCCAACCACGGGCACTGAAACACAAGAACCAGATGCCCCGGTTACTGTAACACCATCTGTCTTACACAGGGTAGCTGAAACACAAGAACCAACTACCCACTCAGCGGCTGAAACACAAGAACCAGCCGCTGACATTGAAATTGAGGTACAGGAATCAGACGCCCAAACAACATTTGTTTCAAATAAAGTAGCTGAAACACAACCAGCTACCCATCCAGTGGCTGAAATACAAGAACCAGCCGCTGATATTGAAATTGAATTACAGGAATCATAGGCCCAGGATGCTGCAACACCACCCTCCCCAAGCAAAATGGCTGAAAAACCAGCCACCCATTCAGTGGCTGAAACAAAAGAACCACCCACTGATATTGAAATTGATATACAGGACTTAGAGGTTGAGGGTGCTGCAACTTTACTTTTTCTTCACCAAGAAGCTGAAATGCAAGCAACAGCTACCATCCCTGCTGCGCCTTCCCAACAACCTGAAGCAACAATGGCATCTACCTTGCAGGAAAATCAGTTTTTAAAGTCAGAACTAGAAGCATATAAGCAGGAGTTAGCCAAGGCAAAGGCAACATACGAAAAGGAACTCAATTCGTACACCTCAAGCCGTATAGCAACTCTGGAAGAACAAACTACAGAAAGCATATGAAAAGAATATATGTGCTGCCAATGTGGAGATATATATTATCAGGCAGGCTATAAGGTGGTTCAAGTTCCAGTACCAGGAGCAACCCCTACTCCTTCACCTTTTGAACTCAAGACTGAACCTGCTGCAACACAAGAACCAGTAGGTTCCACCAAGCTCAAAACCGAACCTGCTGCAACACAAGAACCAGCAGGCCCTAGCAAGCTCAAGATTGAACCTGCTGCAACACAAGAACTAGCAGGCCCTTCCAGGCTCAAGACTGAACCCTGCACTGCAGCAAGAGAAGTCCCTACTGTTGTTAATAAGGCTGTGCAAACAATGCCCATGGAGGAATTTTCACCTCCCAATCAGATCAATCTCCCCACTTCCAGGGAAAAATCTACCCAAACCATACGTAATCCCACCACTTCCAACGCTGAAACACAGACTCAGCTATGGGATGAACATGCAGAAATACAAAAATGGAAGAAGGAGTATGATGAAACACAGGCCAAACATCTGCAAGTGCACAGGAAAACCTGGATAAATCACACTTTCTAAATTGGGAAGCATCAGAACAGATACGGCAGGAAGCCCGTGACCTCAAGACGAAGAATAAAGACTTGAAAGGCAGATTGGTCCTGATATTTGATTTGATACAAAAACTACTCACCACAAGGAAACCATCTTGTAACTATTCTTTATTTCTTATGGAGAGACTCACATGGTTCCAGATTAAATCAATTATAGAAGGTAAACCGCATGGGGTAATACAACCAACAGATTTTGTCAAGAATTTTCTAGCAGCCTCTACCAGGGATCAACACCTCTTATGTGAGGCATACTTCCATAATGAGGCCATTCTCGAAAACAGGCTGCTAAACATAAATCCCCTTGTTGGGGATGTTCAAATCCGAGCATTTACTTCCTTTCTTTATAATCAGATTTTGTGGCAGAATGACTTTTTGGATGCTAAGCACAATGAAGATAACCACCTCCTCTAGATTAGACCAGAACCATAGAGGGAAACCACTTTTATTTCAGAGTATTATGAGGTCTTAAAACAACCAGGGGTGACTGAGCATGTTCAACAGCTACAGTCAGAAGTGCTCCAAGATTGTCAGCACAACATCAGTTCCATAGAGATTCCTGCCCTCCAGGCCAATAACCTGTTTTGGTAGCAATCCACAGAGAAGAGACAACAACACAATCCTTTTGGTCCTGCCAACCTAGAAGTAGCAATTTCCAGGGTACCCAGCTACATCCAGTGTGTTAGACATTGTGCTGAAAATTGGATAGGGTACAGGTTTTACTTTCCCATCCTCTGGTTGCCAATAGAGAGATATCAAGTCAGTTTTAAGCTGCCTCAGAAGGCAGAGACAACAGCATGGAAAAGACTGCAGTAGGTCCAGGGGTTCAGAACGCCAATAGACAGTACCTCCCAAAGTTACTTCTTGAGTAACTTACATGCTCAGAGTCGGTATTCAGACTCTGATTCAGAGTGAGTTGCCTGAGGACATGCAACACCTTGAGTTGGGGGGGATGTTAGGACCACACAATGTACCTTTTTGCCTATACTTTTTGCCACTATTATACCCTTGATCACCTGTATTTAGACTCATACTATCACTTCATCTGATCATTCCAAATGTATACAACGTCCTTTCTCATTACTATATGTTTAATCTATTTTGCATAATATTTTACATCACTTTTGCACTTAACCATTGATTAGACTGTAGACTAGCATTTGAAGCCTGTTGTTGAAACACAGTCCAGGTCGCAGATGCTGAAACACAGAACTGTTACACAGCCCAGACTCCCTGTTGCTGAAACACAGAACTGTTACACAGCCCAGACTCGCAGATGTTGAACACAGAGCTGTTACACAGTCTGAGGTCCCTGTTGCTGAAACACAGAACTGTCACAACAAGTCCAAGGTCGCTGTTGCTGAAACACAGAGAGGCTATACAGTCCGAGGTCGCTGTTGCTGAAACACAGAACTGTCATACAGTCCGGAGTCGCAGAGGCTAAGACACAGAGTTGTTACAAAGTCTAGAGCTGCAGATGCTGAAACACAGAGGAGACCGCCAGAACCAACGATGCTGAAACACAGAGGAGACCACCAGAACCAACGATGCTGAAACACAAGGAAGTCGTTACAGTTAGCGGTCAAAGCTGACACAGTCAAGAGCGCAATTCACGTGGCCGAAACAACCCATGAATTACGATGCTGAAACAACATCGACAGCTACGAAAAGAAGCTGTTACTCCAGTCGCAACAACAATATCTCATCCAACTCCTGTAATAGCATTTCTGTTGCGTGAGACTAGGACATCTTGCTCTGGTTTAAAAAGAAGATCCGACTAAATATAGGACTCAGATATACATTTTAATCTTTGATATATTGCATCGAGGAGGTTCCCTCTTTAAATAAGGGGAATTCTTCATTCGAGGAATCGAAGTTTTATGTATTGAAGAGCTACAGAGAGAGAGACGTGTACTTCATTTTCAGACTGTAACATGACATTTTGATAGATGAATAAAAGACTGCTTTGATTATCTTCTTCTAGCTTTCTTGTTCCAAGGGAATCTTGTGAGAAGGGAGGGCCCACCTTCTTCACAAGATTCACTCGTTAGTTATAGAGTGTGTTAATACAATCGCTGTGTATGTGTGTTTAATTTTCATATGCTGAAACACTGTTTTTACTGTATTCCGCTTTGCTGAAACACTACTGACTCTGTCTTAGTTTATTGAATGGAATTCGTAATCATTTTTATTAAGCAATCTTGTGTGATGGTTTTATGAGGCTAGCCAGAGACTGGGTTAAAGGTTCCTGCTCAGACAGGAAGGAATCAGAAGATCCTGTCCTCTGTAGATTTCATTTACTGTTGCAAGTGTGTTAGCCAGAGACTGGGTTAAAGGTTCCTGCTCAGACAGGAAGGAATCATAACATCCTGTCCTCTGTAGATTTCATTTACTGCTGCAAGTGTGTTAGCCAGAGACTGGGTTAAGGGTTCCTGCTCAGACAAGAAGGAATCAGAACATCCTGTCTTCTGTAGGATTCATTTACTTCTGCAAGTGTGTTAGCCAGAGACTGGGTTAAGGGTTCCTGCTCAGAAAGGAAGGAATCAAAACATCTTGTTTCTGTAGATCTCCATTATTCCTGCAAGTGTGCTAGCCAGAGATTGGGTTAAGGGTCCCTGCTCAGAAAGGAAGGGATCAAACCATCCTTCTCTCTGTAATCTCAATTTCACAAGTGTGCTAAACAGAAATAGGACTTAAGGTTCCTGCTTAGAAAGCAAGGGACTAGACAGTCTTGTTCTCTGCTAGATAGAGTTATCTTTTTCTGCAAAAGTGTCAGTACTGAAGTCTCTGTTTGAGAGTAAGGGTCCTGTTCTCTGATTGCAGAGTAGATTTCTTTCCTGTTGCAAGTATTATTTTAAATGTAATCCAGGATTCTTAGATTAATCTTTAAAGAACTGCAATATGAAGGTTGCTTTCCTGTGATTTAATTCAGAACTTCAGTTCATTCAAGCAAGTGTGATTAGTATAGCTTCTTTTACTACAACTGTAAGTTGCTTTTGGAATTGAGCATATATAGTGCGTGGTTATCTTTGAAATAAAAAGACTTCCCTGGGTTGATAATTTATGTATCACTTGGTTGTTTGAAATTAATTAAGCAATTATAGTGACCAACAACTGTTATAACCCTAATTTGCACCATACATGCTTACCTAGAATTAGTCCATCTCAGATCCCTTCTTTGCCAAAGAACTGCTGAAAAACTCTTTAAAAAACCTCTTTTATAAGGGCCCACACGCCCAACTCCATTACTGCATGCGTGTACATGCTAGCTGACCTAAAACAGCCCGCGTGTACCTACAAAAGCACAAAAAAAGGAAAGTTTCCGATGGAACACACAGCTTTGGGTGAGTTAACTGAATCTTCCGGCCATGCATGGTCGAGGGTTCATCCAAGTACCTAGCTTATTCTATCCTATAAAAGAAGGGTTAGGGGTCCCATTTGGAGGAGGAGAATAAGAGTAAAAAAACTCTACCCAATTGCACATTCCCATTGTCCCAACCCTTTAGCCATCCTTGTGCAAAGAGAGATACAAAGAAAAGAAGTTGGAGGAAATTTGAAGAGGAGCCCAGGATCAGGTGCATGGAGCAGTGGTCGGTCTCGACATTGTAAGTTGATTCATTAAAGTTAATAATAAAGAAATGCTTTTCCCATCCCACTATATGAGTTATTCATAGTTTAGTGAATATATGTTTGAATCTCTAACCCATTAATCTATAGAACAAATGCATGTAGAGTTTGTTGCTTGTTTTGTACGCAGTTTAGTCTTGGGAGGATAGCTACTAGCAAGTGATCAAGCGTGAAGAAGGATCGACATCGAACATCCAGAACAAGGTATGTTCGTTTAACCATGTATTTGCTTAAAAGAAATGGGGATTAGGTATGGGACGATGGCAGAAAGTAGGATTCTTTTGGTCTTATCTGCATGCATAATATAACCCTAAGTGCTAGTTCGTAGGGGGATTTCCTACCACAACAGAATTGGCGAACATATTTGGGAAGTCTCTAGGGTTCCTAGGAATATTTTTGGGTATTTTTAAAAGACTGGTTTTCTTTACTGTTTTTTGAAGTTTATGCAAAGTCTGAGCTAACAGAGATTCTGGTCTTCCATACCAACTATCTCTGTTTCTTTTCTTGACTGTGTTTTTTCGACACCCACAGAGGTACACGTGGCCTGCATAAGGTTTGCACGCATGTACCCGCACCCTACTTTCTTACAGCCCGCGTGTAAATGCTAGCTGAAGAAGTAACAATAGCATGTATGATTCCAGAAAAGTATTGGAGGCAATCATCCTCTTCCCTGTCAGAATCAGTCATTCTTAGGGGTTTTCTGGAACTCTTTCTAGTCTTGGTTGTTTGTAGTCTATAGCTTAGGGTTCATCTCATATTGGTTTGTTTTACAAATTTTTCCTTACATTGTTTTTCTTTTTTCTGTTAAAGAAATTGTCGAAGCCTTCAAGAGATCCTGGTTCTCAGTATCAGTGGTCTCTTCCTGGTTTGGATTGTCTGTTTTTATTTGTTTCAGAGTTTTAGAGATACACACGGCCTGTATAAGGCTAGCACGCATGTAGACACCCTCTGACTCTACACATCTCACATGCACACACTTGTTGTTGAATTGTCAGTAGTGGGCTTGTGAAGGATAGTTTTTGTTGAGGGTGAGGCAACCATCCTTTCCTTTGACAAGAGTTATACCTCTCAGGTTTTTCGAATCTATGTTCTAGTAGTCAGTAGCTTAGGTTTGATCTCAGCCATAGCTTTCTTTTTTCATTTAAAAGTTTTCATTAAATTTTCTTTGGGGTTTTTAGACATGTGTGAGAGTCCTTTTTTAAGTTGCTAGTGTGTGATTTCTTGAAGTGATTCTTTGCGATCTGAGATTAGGCTAGAAGTTTTTCTTGGTTCTTGACTTGTTGATATTTTTCCTTTTTGCTTTGTGAGCATTCAAATAAAAAAAAATCTTTCATTTCTTTGTTTGGTTGAAAAGTGTTGTTTTACATTAGTAACCAAGGAAAAGTCTTTGCTTTCATAAGTTCTCGACAGTTTGCTTAGATCATAAGTAGCTCATAGTCGAGTAAAATCATTCTTTAAGTTTGTTGATTCAAAAGATCTTAGAAAATTTTTAAATTTTTTTGAAAAGTTGTTGAAAATTTGCATTAAGTGAAGGTTTTTGTTTCCATCTTTCTGTTCATTTTTACTTTCATTGTTCAAACATCACTAGTTTCACTTTCATACCCGTTGACATAAGACAAGCCATAAAATTAACACTAAATCTTAAATTCATTAGAATTTTATGTTTGTAGGGTTAACCAACTAGTTCAGGATTAGGGCCTTGGATTAGGTTGGAGAGGAAACTCTTTAAGGCCATTAAAATCAAACATTGGAGTCTGAGTTAGGGAGTGTCCAAGTCAAATATCATGAAATTTATTCGGGACCCCCCTCTAACACAGGGGATAAACATGAGGTCGCGTGCGGAAAGGCAGTGGAGATAACCCCTCCAAAGTTGGACCAATTGTAGAGGAGAACACATATAGAGGGCTTGTCTTGGGATTTCGTCGATTGCGATTTGTCACGGAGCTTTGTGGGTCTCGAATCTGTTCAAGGTCCTCAGTTGTCTTCCGGACCACTTTCTCTCGATACCCTTGATAGGTTTCGGGCTCGATACCCTGCTCATTGTGGTCTACCCGACTTTCGACTGTACTCTCCTAGTGACTGTTCGTGCACTGGAAACCTAGTTGCCTATCTTCTTTAGGGACATACACAGGTGACTGCGGGGGTATATCACGGTACCTAGGACAAACATCGGGCCACGCTTTGCAGAGTATACTCGGAGGGTTCTTTCGTGTTCGAGTTTCACTTGCACCGGTAACTTGCTCTAGTGTTGGTTGTTGTAATTGTTCTTCCAATTAATTTAGTGTTTGCCTGCCTTATCTTATAGGGACTTTTTTAGTGTGTGTTGTTTTTGAACAACTAGAACCCCCTAGAGTGTCTTTGATCTTCTCACACAGTGGAGGATCACGAGCTCCACTAGTCACGAAGGCTTCTTGGCCTGCCGCTGGTTACACTGGAGCCACCCCCGCCACCACTAAGGTGAAAACTAGACCAACAAGGGTCTTTTGAAGTGACCGGGTGAAAAGAAATTGTGCCCAACCAACATCTAGAGGAATCGATTGTTTTAGAACTTGGAGTGAAATATTTTGGTCTAGTTGAAACCTCCACCACTGATCTTTTAGTACCCACCATCGTACCGATTCATCCTTACGAGAGCCAGACAATGTCGCACACAACAATGGAAATAAATGTTGTTACTCCTTCTGGGAATTCTTCAATTCCCACTACAGTTGTCACCAAAGGAAAGTTTCCACCTCCTTACCCACCATCACTGGTCTGATCCACCATGGTCTCGACTGCCTCTACATCGCACAGTGGTCCGATCCCATCTCTGGCGGCGGCCACAACCCCTTTCACACCAAGTGCGACAGGCTCTCTGTTCTCATACGGGATGCCTAGTTCAGGTACAAGTCATGTACTTTCCTACTCCACTTCACAGACTTCAGGTCTGGGGGCAGGGAGCTCTAACGCTCTTCTGTAAGGACACATGGGGGGCACTCCTTCTCCTTTTAATGATTTCCCTTATGGGGGAGGTCATATACCTCCTTCATCCCCTTCACTCGGTGGCATGCATTAGCAATCCACCGGGCCACCTGCACACCATAGTTTATTTGGAGCGGGGAGTTAAGGAACACCTTCGGATAATATGCCGGTAGGTTTGACACCATTTTCTTTGTTCAGTGCGTTTGGTAACAATGCCTTCTCGTCAGATACTTTCCCAACTGGGGGCAACCCCGGTTTCATACAACCTATTCCTATGCAAGGTACTATTCCTACACAAGGGACACACCCAGGAACTTCTTCTACATCAAGGCCTTGGAATTCTTGGCAGGGATCAGTTCCCTCATTAGGAATTTCGATCTGGGGTAGTTCTTTTCATAATCAATGGAACCCTAGACAAAGCACTATGCCTATCCCCACGGGAACGACATGGGGCAACCCTTCCCAAAGTCCTTCGAATGTAATGCATGCCCAACCATCTATGTCCTATTTTGGAAATTAGCCAATGATGTCTCCTCACACGCAAAATCCATACGTTGGCCATGGCCATGGTTTTTACCAGAACCCAGGCCAGCAACCGAACTTTTCCTGGAAACCTGGTGCCAGTCAAAATCCAAGCCCCTTTTTCCCAGGTTATCACCAACAACCCAAACTACCCTTCCTGGTAACCTTGCATTTTACAGACTTGACAAGGTTTTTGAATGACCCTATTTGTCACAATCTGCGTTGGCCTTCTATGCCGATGAAGTTGCCTTCAGACATCCCAAAGTTTGAAGCCAAGCCTAACGAAGATCCAGGAGATCATGTGACTACCTTCCATATTTGGTGCTCATATAACTCGTTGAAACACGACTCCGTACAGTTGCAATTGTTTCAACGTACTCTCATTGGGAGTGTCATGAAATGGTACATTGAGCTCGATCACTCAAGATACTGTTCCTTCAGTGAACTGGCGATGGCTTTCCTAAACCATTTCTAGTTACCTATGAGATACGACGCTGGCACCGAATCGCTGGCTAATTTCTCACAAACAAAAGCAGACCATATCTCTAATCACATCCGAGAATGGAGATGCCAAAAGAGTTTAATTAAGGTACCAGTCCCACCATCATTCCTGCTTGAGTGGTTCCTTAAGTCTTTCGTCCCACAGTTGTCCAAAGATGTCGTGACGTCAGGAGTATTTTTCGAAGAAGACGCCATCATGAGAGCTCAACAACTTGAGCTAATCTATTCTCAGTCCGGTTTATTATATAAGATCTTGCCAAATGCGCCACGCTCAATACTTGATAACACTAGACAGAGAGTTGGACCACATGCCGATGGTATTGTTGGTTCAGCACAAACAAAGTCGCTGAGCAATTTATGAAGCAGTTGTAGCAGTTGTCTATACAACACACAACAGCCAGCCAAACTACTGCTTTGGTTGATCCCCCTACCAAAACGTCGGATGTACACATAGTGCAATCGACTAATCCAAAGGCCACCCAACAACCTGAAGGAAAGAAAAAACAATGAAAGAAGGGTAAGGGGGATAAAAAACCTACCAATAATGCTAGCGGGGACAACACTGAGAAATGGAAGGCGAGGTATCCATGCAACTTATGCGTGGAAGACCACCCGGCCCATCTATGTCCTCAGCTTGCAGAAGCCCAAAAGTTTGTGACACAGCAACAACCTGCTGTGTTAACCAATCCATTTCAACATGGAAAAAATCTAACCTAAGCCTCTGCAAGCACGGAAGGGGGTAGCCAAGGACCCTTTCTGTCTTCAAACAACCCCACATCCATGAATGTATATATGGTGAAGGGTGATGCTTTTATATCGGCTAGAGCACATGACTATAGTAAACCAAGAACTTATGAGAAGGGAAAAGGAGATGAACTCCCATCTCTTCCTCTACAGATTGAGAAGATGTTGGGAAAAACAATGACATGCATCCCCAAAGGTGCATTCAAAAAATCTTCTCACAACCCAAACGCAAGGGCCGCCTAGAACTATTCTGTGGTGGAAGATTTATCACAAAACCCTTATGCAATGTCCTCTTTGGAGATCTTCCAAAGCTGCCCTACCCAGAGGAAAGCCTTGTTAACCGCTTTATGATCTACCGAGACTTGTAATCTGGGTACAAACATGCTGGATACAACCAACCTAAAACCTCGTCTTCCTTACCACGTAGCATTTCAGATAGTAGTGGCTTATCCCACGAAAATTTTTGCTCGGAATATCTTCTGCACGGTGGTTGATGAGGGAGCCTCAACATGCGTTATGTCATTGGCATGTTGGAAGGATTTTGGCCAACCCGTTTTGTTTCCATCACCTACTCTCCTCATTTCTTTCGATGGTCATTCATTCCGACCACATGGCATCATTCCCTCTTTCTCTGTGTAGTTAGGAGGGAAGACCGTGTGTGTCGAGGTAGAGGTATTTGATATGCAAGCTATGGTTGCTACAATTTTCTGGGTCTTGTTGTTCCCACTCGAGGTCCGGATAGTGACCATCGATCAATTGTCTTTCTCCAGACCTAACCCTTCATTGGGGGCATCCACGGTCCCGATGATTGATAATCCTCAACCAGGTGTAGTCAACGTAGGGGTTGGTTTGTGCCCATCTTTGATGGGTACCATCGATTACCCACCCCCTCAAAATGATATCAAGTTTATATCCAATCACCATAAGGTTGAGATTTTTCAAGTTTCATCATTTTGCATGACTTACTTCGACGATCCGTGGATACTTCCTTCCCCATTTGTCACGATGGATGGGACCGGGCACCTGGGCATGTCCATGCCCTTGTCCATAGCTGAAGTAGCATACTCTTTAGTCCAACAAACTTTATCCAACACTGATCCAACTCCTGCACAAGAGTTCAATACACTTCTAGAGCCTATTTGGGCTCAGGATTCTCTCACTGACACAGATTCATTAGACTTAGTCTTGCCCTATGATGAAGTTATAATTGAGGCAATGACTAGTCCAGACAAACCCTGGGAAGATCTTCATCACATATCATACTTCCTCCCAGAGTTAAGAAGAATCGAAGCTGGAGAATTCACCTTGACTATGACGGGAGATAGGTCTTGTCCTATTAATCCCATAGCTAGACACGAGGTTTATGCTGAGGGTAATATGGAAACTATCGTTGAAACCTTACCGATCAATATCTCTCAAAACCTCGGCGTCGTGGAGAATGTTTTCATCGGAGCTGATTGCTCCCCTAGAGAGATTCAAGTCTACACAGATCTTTTTAAAGAATTTCGCGACGTTTTTGCCTGGTCTTACGAGGAAATGCTAGGCATCAATCCAAAAATAGTTGAACATGAAATCACAACTTATCTAGATGCCAAGCCTATCCTGCAGAAGCTTCGTCTAGTTAACCCTAAGAAAGCAGCAACCATTAAGGTTGAGGTTGAGAAACTGCTAATAGCCGGTTTTATCTATCCTATCCATTTGACCCAATGGTTGTCAAACCCCATACTGGTCAATAAAAAACAAGGCACAATTCATGTATGTACATACTTCCATGATTTGAACAAGGCCTGTCCCAAAGATAATTTTCCCACACCATTCATCGACCAGATAATTGATGAATGTGCTGGTTGCGAGGCCTTCTCTTTCATGGGTGTTTTTTTGAGATATAATCAAATACAAATCAAACCCGAAGACCAGCACAAAACAACATTCATCTGTCCATGGGGTACATTCACGTATCATAAGATGCCTTTTGGTCTAAAAAATGCTCGGGCCACCTTTTAGTGGGCCATGTATTTTTCTTTCCATGACCTCAAGCATACAGTCAAGGCCTATTTAGATGATTTATCATCTCGATCTCACAAGAGAATGGATCATCCCACACACCTCCAACTTATCTTTGAGCGTTGTCGCTACTTCCAGATTCGCTTGAATCCAAAAAAGTGCATCTTTTACGTAACTTCAGGACGTTTTTTAGGTTTCATAGTGCCAACAACAGGGATCATGGTCGATCTCCTCAAGGTTGAGGCAATAATTCAGTTGCTCCCCCCACGCACAATCCTTCAACTTCAGAGTCTATAAGGCAAGGCGAATTTTCTAAGACGCTTCATTGCTAACTATGCTAAGATCACCAAGGGCTTTATGCGCTTACTTAAAAAAGACGTTCCTTTTTATTGGGATGATGCTGCTCAATGCTCTTTCGCCGCATTGAAACATGCACTCACAATTGCCCCTCTGCAACGGCCATCTAACTATAACAAAAATTTCTTATTATATCTGGTTGTAGCAAAGTCAACCATTGGCATGGTCTTAGTTCAGGAAGATGACTTGTTCTTAGAATATGTCATCTATTACCTAAGCCAAGGCCTTGTAGGACCAGAACTCAATTATTCTCATATTGAAAAACTTGTGTTGGTAGCAGTCCATGATGTTCAACGGTTCCGTCATCATGTTTTGTTTTGCAAGACCACCCTCATTGCTGTCGTGAATCCATTTCAGTACATGTTGACATGACGAGTAATAGGCGGCAAGATCAGTAGATGGATAGTTATCCTCCAGGAGTTTGACTTAGATTTCGTTTAAGCAAAATCCAAAAATTCACCGGTCTTCGCAGAACTTATTTCGGAACTTCCGGTTGAGTCAGGTGATCTCATGCCCGAAGAGTCACCTATCAGAGGAGATATGTTTTTGATCACCTCTTTGAATCCTTAGTATGGAGATATACTTATCTATCTCCAGACTTTGAAGTGCCCCACCACTGCTTCTCGTGATGAGTGTCGACGCATATGCCATCAAGCTAAGAATTATCTCATACTCGATGATACATTATATCAGAGAGGTGTAGACTACATCCTACACCGATGTCTCACTCATGAAGAAGCAGTTATCGTGCTTAATGATTTCCATACTGGAGCTTGTGGCAGTCAACCCAAAATATTCTACGAGCAGGTTACTTCTGCCCGACACTTATCAAAGATTGTATCGAATTGGTCAAGAAGTGCCACCCATGCCAAATATTCTATCGGAAGATGAGGGCACATCCCGCTCCCATGTTTCCTGTCATCACAGTTGGTCCCTTCACCAAGTGGGGGATTGATTACACTACATGCAACCCTCCTTCCGCAAGGGGGCACCACTATATCATCGTAGTTGTAGACTACTTCACAAAGTGGGTTGAATCTATGTCAATGTTTAAAGATGATGGAGAGACTGCAACTCTCTTTTTATTCAACCAGATAATAGATAGGTTCGACGTCCCTAGGGAGATTGTCACTGACCATGGCAGCCACTTTCAAAACCAGATGATGACTGAGTTAACGTCAAAACTTGGGTTGTGATAGGAACATTCATCACCCTACTACCCCCAAGAAAATGGTCAGGTGGAAGCCGTGAACAAGACTCTTAAGACCATTCTACAACGAACGATCAACTGAGCCAAGTCAAATTGGCATTTGATGTTATACTCGGCATTATGGGATTACCGAACATCTGTTAAGACTGCAACTAGTTTCTCACCTTTCCAACTCGTTTATGGGCTGGAGGCAGTCTTTCCTATCGAATGTCAGATCCTGTCTCTAAAGTTGGCAGTACAATTATTGTCGGACACTTCTCCACTTGAATAACTGTTAGTATACCTTGAGCAGCTCAATGAGTAGCTTCGTGATGCAGCCCTGGCCAACGAGGCTCACAAACATAAGGTCAAGTGTTAGTATGATAGGTCCATTCGTCCTCGGATTTTCTCTGAAGGCGACCTTGTCCTAGTCTATGACCAAGATAAGGACCCCCTGGGGGCAAGAAAATTCAAACCCATGTGGTTTGTACCTTTCGTCATAAAAGAGGTTTTAAAAAAGGGCGCTTATCGTCTAGTTGACTTTGAAGGGAATGCTTTGGTGGAGCCTAGAAATGGGCTCTACCTCAAGAAGTATTACTCATAGGCAGGTCACCGTGGGTAACTTTTTGTAACATATGTATAGTCTTTGTACTATTACTTTCTAGTTTCTTTTAGTGTTATGGATGTGTCGTTGATGTTATATTTTGTCACTGTGGCAGATGTCAAGTGATTTTGAGGTGTTCATTAGGTATGCAGATGGTGCTAGCCGGCACACTCAGAGGCTTTCCTCCACATCTTGGGTAATCTTTACACCTCAAGGTCGGTTATTATCTTACTGAGGTATATGCTTAGGTGACACCACAAACAATGTCGCCGAGTATAGTGCAGTTATTGAGTTGCTTCGTGACACTTTGTCATTTTGTATCTCTCATCTCCAAGTCTATCTTGACACTCAGCTGGTTGTGTCTCATTTAAACAGAGTATATCGGGTCCATGATCCAACTTTACACCGACAATTCCTTAGGGCACATCTCTTAGAATGAAACTTTGATTATATTACATATTTTGATGTTCCTAGGAGATTAAACCAAGTTACATATACTCTAGCTAATCAAATTTTAGATTGGCATCTTGCACACATATGAAAGAACATTCTCATAAACATGTAAATACATTTTTTTCACACATGATCCATAAGACACAAAAGACATAAAAAAACCATATATAATATCATAAAGTAACCAGAGTACACAGATGGACGCAAGCGCCTAAAAAATATGACCAATGACGAGTCACAGGGCTTATGCCCTCAAAACATATATACAAGTAGTGCTCGTGGCACGTAAAATGTCTATCTAAGGTCAGGGCATGTGGGCCTTGTTATACTGATCCACAGTGTTGGCTAAATGCCAAAACAACCAGACCCACGTCTCAATACCCTCTCAGCCTCCCCGACTGGAAGATCTCCTGCTACTGCTGGTCCCCCTGCGGCGACAGGTGCGGCCCCTAGCCGAGGATGACGTCTATTCCTCGCATAGTCAGCTGGCAGCACTGGTCCCACATATACACACAACGAACACATATCCATCAAATACTCTGGTATAACAAAAAAATGATATATATAACAAAAACAACATAAAAATTACATATGTTTAACAAACAAAAAAAGAAAACTACAAACGTGGAGACTTACCCATCTCTCCTCACTCCTCACCAGGAGGTACTAGTATCTCAAGGTCTCTCGAGAAATCAATCCCGGCATAGGGGTAATCCTCTATAATCGGGATCTGTCGTGACAACCACGTGAAGAAGTCATCATCAAAGGACTCATTGGTCCTTCCACCACCCTGTCGCGACAGTAATACTGCACATCTACACATAGAAGGAAGAGAGGCCTGATGTCCTCGTACCACTACTCGAGGACTAAAACACAGAACTCTCTCAAAAAAGAACGAGCATAGAATGGTCCCGAACCCAAAATTCCTCTGTGTCCACAAACGACAATCTGTCAACTGCCTCTTCATACACTTAAGCAATGTGGTACTCCAATCAAATATTTGTGCATTTAAGCACTGGAATGCACAGTTCATCTGTGCACGGGACACCTGATGTAGAACCACAGAACTAGTAATTCACCCAATAAGCAACACTATCGCTTGTAGCGATAAGTCAGTAATCTTGCTTATAGGCACCTGCGAGCTCGAGCAGTTTGTATCATCCACACAGTAAAGACCTATCAATTCTGCTATGTTATGCGGCCCCGAAGGAAAAGTCCAGAAGTTGACTGGTTCCCCTCTCCTGGAGAGGCTAGTAAAAAAGTAAATGTCCTTGGTCGTGGGCACCAGTGACTGCCCCTCTAACATGAATGCCTCTGCATCCGGATGCTAGTAGTCAACCAAGGCATTTAGTAGCCTAGGTTGTGCCCACATAAAAGGACATAGGAAAAACTTGAGTAACCCACATTGCATCAAGGCAGCCACAGCATTGGGGTCTTCCCCGACCAACTCACTAACCTCTTCATGCTCTCTTTCTCTCTAGTGGACATACATCCTACAAAACACCAATGTTCAGGAGAGTTAACCCTTGATTTTTAAGCCTTTTTCATTCAATAAGGGGGTCCACATGGGCTGTAATAGTGACAGTCACATGTACATGCATGCAGAGTTTACCTTGCCCGAATGTACATGCGGCCTGTCCCGAGACAGCCCGCGTGGACCTAGGGCCGACCTTTTAAAGGTTGACGCCCCCCTAAAAAATGAAACCCAATGCAAAAATAAAGACTTAAAATGCAAGATAAGAGAGTTTGTACTTACTTGGTCTAGACAGAAGTTCGTTTCGTCCACTGTAGCTCCCGAAATCAACGCTTTTGACAAAGGTGGTCTTTTGGCTCCAGAGTCAATTTCTAAATCAACAATGGTGATAATGAGTTGCCAGCTTCTACTTATAGACTTTTTGGCTTCTTTTTGTCATTTTTTTGGCCTCCCTTATTATTTTCTTTAAACCAAAAACCATTTAGAGTGATTCAGGAGTTGCATGGGAGGGATATCATCGGGTATCGGGACATTTTTTTGGAGTTTTGGGTAATTTTCAGTGGTCCGTGAATTTTTTTTCCGAGGATCAACTTGAGCATATAGGTTAGGTTTCTACCTTGACTTTTACATCTTGTTGTCTTTTTCCTTTGCCATAGGATCGATCCCATCAGGTTGTGACACAGAACCATCATAGCTGCTTTAGAAGTGTCATGACTTGGTGGTAGATCTTACCAGAACATGGATTCCCTAGGTAGATCCTGGTTGCATTATGGTATCCATGCTGTCTCTAATCACTGTAGGTTCGGGAGTCCTTGTTGTTTTTATTGATTATGATTTTAAGCCTCATTTGCATGATTCCTTTTCTCTCTTGACCTCACCCTCAGGACTCCCAAAAGATATAACGGGTCTTCTTTTAAGCCCTTTTCAGACCCTTTAAACATGAAAATATTGTTGAGCGATCTTGTGGCCTTTCACGCTCGTTAAACTAAAATTTGAAGTCATGTATGTCCGGCGGTAGTTTACCCCTTTTTTGGTCCAGATGGTCAACTGTATGAACAAAGGTATACTCTATGGGACTTCAATTCTCTAGAAGAGTACTCTTAGGTATCATTTTAACCCTTTTTCGAGCTTGAGGGACTAAAATTACGAAAAAGGAACCCCCTCAGAGTCCATAGTTAAGCTCTTTTTAGACTCCCTAAAATTGAAAAGATCATCGAGTGAGCTTATTCTCTCACACTCGTTAAACTGGTCCAGAAGAACATTCCTGACGGAGTCCATAGTTAATCTTTTTTCAGACTCCTTAAAAATGAAAAAATGGTCGAGTGATCTTGTCTTTCTCACACTCGTTAAAATGGTTTTGAATAGACGTCTTGTCGGTGCTAGTTTACCCATTTTTCGAACCGTCTAGACTATCTTCGAAAAAGGTACCCCAGTGGAGTCTCCTTTTATGTTTTTTCAGACTCTCTAAATATGAAAAACCACCGAGCTTACCTTCTCTGGGCTCGTTAAACTCACATTGAAGGACGTTACCATTGTGTGTTTTGTTAACCGCGTTTGCATACCTTATACGCCAGCCTTGTAGCACTTTGCTTCT
This sequence comes from Picea glauca, assembly GCA_000966675.3. Classification (NCBI taxonomy): domain Eukaryota; kingdom Viridiplantae; phylum Streptophyta; class Pinopsida; order Pinales; family Pinaceae; genus Picea; species Picea glauca. The sequence continues at coordinate 202,315 of JZKD02S0381591.1, forward strand.
ATATATTAACACCCTTGGCCCCCTGAGGATTTTTCCCAAGTATCATTATTCTGAACATCAATCTTGTCCTTGCACCTTGAACTTGTATTTTTGTCACACTCGTTCCTCCATTGTAACGTAACATTCTTTTATTCTTTTTCCAAAATTATTGAAAAAGACAAAAAAAATAAAATATACCCCAAAAAGAGGAAGGGAGAAATATTTTCTTTATTGGCAGCACAATAAGTTTCCCTTGGATAAATAACATATGTCCGTTTGTTCATCAAACTATGGGATGTAATACGACCTTAGGAATTTCTTCTCACTACATAGAGTTGTGTCCTCCTTCGTTTGGTTATTCTTCCAAACATATGGAGAGTTTGTGTTGCCTCCTGCTTCGTAAACTTATGATTAATGCCATGTTGCCTAAGTTTCATCATTTGTCGTGCTATTGTCCAAGGGAAGTTTCTACGAAGCCTGAGTCAATCCCTCTATAGTTTGTCTCTTGCCCTCATACCCGACCATCCTGAACGTCCAATCAAGTCTTTGTTCAAAATCAATGCAACCTTCAGTCTAATCATCAAGATTCTCTAGTCCATGACCGACGAGCCATCGAAGACCTCTAGGTAGTGAATTGGTACACTCATATTACACTCCTACCTTAAGTTTTGAAGATTTTGAAGTTGTTACTCAAGCTCTGAAGACCTCATCTCCAGCCATCAGGCCGTATCATCTTCTACAAGATGAATACTCTATATGTATATCTTTTTTATTTTGAGATGTAGCTCCGTTGTGTATTGTTCGCAGCTACACTTTATATAGTTATTTGACATGGATCTATAGTGTATTTGATTGGTAGCCATGATTCTATTTTATCTCGAGCATGGGTATGCCCGCCTCGGTGAGACATTTGTTATTTCGCAGACGGCACCTCCCGGGTCCTGGTCCCTGGGTTCACTTGTTCAGCACATCAGTAAAGATTTGTAATTTATTTTGGCCATCAGATGCTCTTCTAACCTCACACATTAGGGGGCATCCGTTATAACCCTAATTTTCACCATACATGCTTACCTGGCATCATGCCATCTCATATCCCTTCTTTTCCAAAGCACTGCTGAAAAACTCTTTAAAAAACCTCTTTTATAAGGGCCCACGTGCCCAACTCCATTACTGCACACGTGTACATGCTAGTTGACCTAAAACAACCCGCGTGTACCTACAAAAGTACAAAAAAAAGAAAGTTTCCGATGAAACACACATCTTTGGGTGAGTTAACTGAATCTTCCAGCCATGCATGGCCGAGGGTTCGTCCAAATACCTAGCTTCTTCTAGCCTATAAAAGAAGGGTTAGGGGTCCCATTTGGAGGAGGAGAACAAGAGTAAAGAAACTCTACCAAATTGCACATTCCCATTGTCCCAACCCTTTAGCCATCCTTGTGCAAAGAGAGATACAAAGCAAAGAAGTTGGAGGACATTTGAAGAGGAGCCTAGGATCAGGTTCGTGGAGCAGTGGTCGGTCTCAACATTGTAAGTTGATTCATTAAAGTTAATAATAAAGAAATGTTTTTCTTGTCCCACCATATGAGTTATTCATAGTTTAGTGAATATATGTTTGAATCTCTAACTCATTAATCTGTAGAACAAATGCATGTAGAGTTTGTTGCTTGTTTTGTATGCAGTTCAGTCTTGGGGGGATAGATGCTAGCAAGCGATCAAGCATGAAGAAGGATCGACATCGAACATCCGAAACAAGGTAACTACAGGAGACCAAATAATTCTCCCCAAATCTTTCCTAGGGATCCTAGAAATAGAGAGAGAGATGATCAAAGGGTACAAGCTCCCTTGCAAAATAATTTAGTAGCAGATGAAGAGGAAGAGGGGGTTGAAGTTGATCCTGAGATTCATTGTTTAGGTGATACTTCCCCATCCCCACACTTGACTCAATCCTGTTATGAGTAATCTGTAATGGATATTCAAATTAATGAGTTAAGAAAGGGAGAGAAAGAAAAGGAAAATCCTAGTAGATATAATCTGAGATCTAAGAAGAATGTAGAAAAAAATGATACCCCTAATCAGCCTTTTCAGAAAGAATATTCTGTCGAGGCTGTGACAGTCAGCAGCATGGAAAAAGACTCTCAAAACCCACAAGTTCTAATCAGAGATCCTCATCCTAAAATCAAAGAGGTCTTGAAGCCTTCTCCTTCCTTTAGCTTTGAGAATGAGATCCACAAAATAAAGATCTCTGTACCTTTTTTGGAATTGATAAAAATGAGAATTTAAAAAAATATTTATCCAAAATGTTACAGCCAGAATCATCTCCAAGTGCCACTTATTCCATAAATCCACAAGATGAAAAACCAACAGTTATTTTAGGTCCTTTGATAGAAGACAGAGATGACTCATCCCCACCTTTATATACTTCACTGAATATACATGATAAGGTGATACACAATTGTCTCATGCATTCAAGGGCATCCCACAATATTATGCCAAAATCTATTATGGATGAACTTGGGTTAGAAGTCACAAAGACCTATCATGAATTATATTATTTTGATTCCAGAAAAGTCAAATGTCTTGGAGTCATTAAGGATATGGTGGTGACCTTATTTCAGCTGCCCATGAAGAGTATACTTATGGATATTGTAGTTGTTGATGTTCCCCCAAGTTTGGTATGCTCTTGTCAAGATCCTGAATAAAAAGACTTGAAGGAACCTTGCAGATGGATCTCTCTTATGCTACTATTCATGTTTTTGGGGGAGAGCATAGAAGACTTTATAGGGAATCTCAATTGGATTACATCATTAGTGATGGAGCAAACCCCACCAATCACCCTATTTTTTCTTTTGATATAGATCTGGGATCTAGTATTTTTCAGGTCACCGATGCCCCAGAAGCCCCTTTAGAAATCAGAAAAAAGTCCATCAACTTTTTTGAAGAGCCTCCTCTAACTACTTATGTCTGGAATATGTTCTTTGATGGAGCCTCTTCCAAGGAAGGTGTTGGTGCTGGGGTGATGTTTGTCTCACCAACTCAAGAAACTATATCTTTGTCATATAAACTAGAATTTGAGACTACTAATAATGTGGTAGAGTATGAGGCTCTTGTCTTGGGTTTGAGGGTAGAAAAAGACATGGGGATAGAGGAGCTATCAGTATTTGGGGATGTTGAATTGATATTTCATTAGATTAAAAATATTTATCAAACAAAGCATCCTAGGCTTAGATCTTACATAAATGAAGTATGGGATTTAGTGGGAAATTTTTTCTCTTCTTTTAATATATCATTCATTCCTAGAGAAGAGAATACTATGGCTAAATATTTGGCTGTATCAACAAGCAACTTCAGAATTCCTATACCACCAAAAATCATGTATGATCTAGAAGTCAAATACAGGCCTTCTATACTGAACAATGTAAAATATTGGAAGGTGTTCGAAGATGATTTAGAACTTAAAAATTTTCTTGAGACTATTGATGAATTTTCTGCATTACACATTGATTATGATCATGATCCAAAAATCACTCCTCATCCTGATGTTTTCCTCAATAAAATTGCTAATCATCATATTGTGAAGTTGCCTAGCAATCATATACCAAAGATACTAGTTCCTTTGGAAATATTATTTGATGGGAATGATGTGGCATTGAAAGGGAAGGTATCCACTGATGATGTTGATATCACTGAGTGCAATGTGGGCACTGAAAAGGATCGAAAATACATCAAACTGTCAAGCAGCCTATCAGAAAAGAAGAGGGTAGAATACACTAAGTTGTTGAAAGAATTTCCTGATGTATTCGCTTGGACTTATGAAGATCTCGGAACTTATGACACAAGCATAATAGAGCACAAGATCCCATTAAAAGAAAACACCAAGCCTTTCAGGCAAAAGTTGAGGCAAATCAATCTTATGTTGCTTCCTGTCATGGAGAAAGAAGTTAAGAATCTTTTAGATGCAAAAATTATCATTCCTTTGAGGTATTCTGAATGGTAGCCAATTTGGTCCCAGTAAGAAAAAAGAATGGGGAAATCAGACTTTTTGTTGATTTCCGAAATCTGAATAGAAGCTCAAAGAAGGATAATTATCCTTTACCCAAGATGGAGCACATATTACAGAAGGTGACAGGAGCATCTAGGATGTTTATGGTTGATGGACTTTCTGGATACAATCAGGTATCTGTTTTGCTAGAAGACAGGGAGAGGACAACCTTCACCACTTCCTGGGGGACATTTATGTACGCCAAGATTCCCTTTGGTTTGATGAATGCAGTGGAAAATTTTCAACGAGCTATAGACATACCATTTATTGGAGAAAATGATACGTTTGTTGTTATATATTTGGACGACATAACTATGTATTATCAGTCTGATAAGGAACACTGTGATCATTTAAGAAAGGTTTTCTGGAAATGCAGAAAATTTGGCCTCTCTTTGAATCACAAAAAACCATTGTTTGCCATGAGAGAAGGAAAATTATTGAGGCATATCGTGTCATCTGAAGGAGTAAGGATTGATTCCATCAGGGTTGAGGCTATACAAACTTTGTCACTCCCTAGATATAAAAAATAAGTACAATATTTTCTGGGAAAAATTAACTTTTTGAGAAGATTTGTGTCAAATTTTACTGAGTTAGTTAAGCATATCACAACAATGTTGAGGAAGGATAGTGAAATCAAATGGGTTGTTGAGGCCCATGATTCTTTTGATCAAATAAAGAAATCCTTGACAAAAGCCCCGGTTCTTGTTAGCCTCGACTACTCCAAGGACTTTCTTATTTTTTCTTTTGCCTCTTTTGATACATCATCAACAGTCCTATTGCAGAAGAATGTTGAAGGCTTAGAGCAACCCATTACCTTTTTCAGTAGGGTATTTAGAGATGCAGAACTAAAGTATGACATTATGGACAAACAAGCCTATGCATTGCTTAAATATCTTAAGTCCTTCAGATTTTATGTTCTGCATTCAAGAGTTATTGCTTATGTCCCATCAACTGTTGTAAAAGAAATTCTTATTCAGCCTGATACAGATGAAAAAAGAAGCAAGTGGATTACTAAACTACTTGAATTTGATTTGGATATTAGTCCCACAAAATTGGTAAAAGGTCAAGGTTTGGCCAAGCTTTTGGTTGAATCAAATTTCTCAGCACTGGGGGTGAATTTCATTCACTCATGTTCAGAAAATCAGTAGGCTGAGATGAATTATAAAGGCCCTCAAGTCATTTCTACATTGGAAGATTGCAGCTAGTACAAAGACATTATATCTTTTCTGCAAAATTTACAGCCCCCAAGTGGTATGGAAAGAAACAAGGTGAGGGCCTTAAAACTCAAATCAATAAAGCACTTCTTTGTTGATCAAATTTTGTATTGGAAGGATCCATTAGGAGTGATTTTGAGATGCCTAGATCCCCAAGAAGCCCAAAATATTATGTCTGATTTTCATGAAAGTTTATGTGGGGAGCATCATTATTGGAGAACCACAGCATACAAGATCCTCAGAGCTAGGTACTTCTGGCTTGGTTTGTTCATGGATGTTTGTGCTAAGATCAGGGCCTGTGCTAAGTGTCAGATGTTTTCCAGAAAACATTAGATTAAGTCTTTTCCATTGAAGCTTAAGTATTTTCCATCCTGCTTCCAGTGGTCAACATAGATGGATCTTGACTGCTACGGATTACTTTACTAAATGGATCGAAGCTATTCCCACAAGGAACGCTTCACATAAAGTGATCATTGGTTTCCTGGAAGACATCATAGCAAGGTTTGGGTGTCCTGACAGAATCGTCACTGATAATGTTACATCATTCAAGGCTGAACCATTAATTCAGTTCTGTGAACAGTTTGGGATCAATTTGATTCATTCCACCCCTTACTATCCGTAGGGAAACGAGCTTGCATAATCCTCGAACAAAAGCATTATAAATATTATTAAAAAATTGTTAGAGGATAACAAAAAGGCATGGGATTCGAAACTCAAATTTTCTCTATGGGTTGACAGAGTGATAGTGAAAAGATCCTTGGGACTTTCCCCTTTCCAGCTGGTATATGGAGTCGAGGCATTTTTTCCTTCTCAACTTGCATTACCTGTGGTGAAATTTTTCCAGGATTATCAAGGGGAGCTAGAACATATGATTAGGAGGATTCAACAGTTGTTTGAAGTGCATCAGACTCAGGAACATCTCATAGATAAGGCATATGATCATCAACTGAAGATCAAGCAGACATTTGACAAGAAGGTGAACAAAGGGGATTTTCAACTGGGCGATCTGGTGCTCAAGTGGGATGCATTGAGACAAGATAAAGGCAAGCACGGTAAATTTGAAGCTTTATGGGTCAGTCCTTTCAAAATCTCTGAGGTATTCTCTAATAACACTTTCAAGCTGCAGAATATGGAGGATGAAGAGGTTTTTGGTGGCCCTGTCAATGGGCGTTTTCTGAAAAAGTACTTTGCTTGAGCCTTGAGTGGCTCTTCATGTCATTGTAAATATCATTATCTTTTTATTTTTGTTTCAATAAATGACCCCATAGCCCTAGGAGAAGGAACTGAGTCTACTCATTCTTGGAAGCCCGTAGGGGGCATGCCATCCCCTGTGGAGACAATGTTATCACACTAAATTGCCTTGGGTCTTTTAGTTTTCTTTTACCTTTTTTAAAGCCTTAGATTTTAAAATTTTTTCAAATATTTTTTTCATCCCTTTAAAGTTATGTTTGTTAGGAACCCTTGGATGACTAAACTTTTGAGTCATAGATCATGTTTTGATCCTCAATTTGATTTTTGATCCTTGAACCCTTTTAGCTCATGGTTTATTCTTTTTGATCCCTTTCATGATTTTCCCCTAGGTCGATACCTCCCATGATCAGGCTGATGTGACACACCTCTCTCCTCGCTCATGACCTCACAAGTATGCCTCATTGTCCTCGCTTCCCTATCTAATCATATTTTTGAATTGGAAGTGATGCCTACTCATCAGGAAGTTTCGTAGCGCCTGTCACATTTATCATACCGCCACCCCAAGTCATAATTTCCATGACTGATACCATATCCCTTGTTTTTCAGTGCCAGAAGTCAGTTAAAGTGCCTTCAAAATATATTTCATTTATGTTCCTTGATAACGGTTTCTAATTTTGAAAACTCAATAGTGTTGGCTACGTCAATTCTCCACTTCTGATTAGGTGATTGCATGTCAACCAAGTCTTACTACTGTGCGAGATTCCAGGGCTGAAGTTGCCTCATTTTCATCCTATGATTGCGTTGAAGAGCTCAGCAGGTGTCTACTACGCAGGTATCCATTGTTACTTCCTCTGCGTATTAATCCTCACAAGAAATTTGTGATCGGGTTTTTGTTTTGCTAAGTTTGCACAGTGGTAAAACATTCATCTTTGTATGATAGCCTCATCTCCTCTCTCTTTCAGACCTGTAAACCTCATGGCCCGTATATGAGTCAGATTTATGTTGTGTGCCTTAGCCCTTAAAGTTGCAAGCTTTAGACTAGTTTATCCTCTGCGTATGCGTTGTGCTACCCAGAGGTGTTGCTTAAACTCTCACTACTTCCCCTGCCTCCTTTCATCTCAAAATTAAACATTTTACTCAGTTGCATAGGGTCAACCTTGCATATTTTAAACCCCATTCAAAGTCTCCTGAGCATTACCAAACCTTTTAAGAACCCTCATTCTGAGTTATTGAGACCCCTAAATCGAAGAAGGCACATAAAGGAGGCAAGATAGTTAGGACAAAACCAGTGGACATGCTTCTTTTTAATACAAAACCCATGGCAAGAGAGGTCTTTCAAAGAGTAGGGTGCCTTTTCTCTTGTCAGAGCATGCAGAGAGGCCATCCAGAGGTAGAAAGATAGTTTGCATTGCAGTTTGATGGTAAGAAAACTAAGGTTGGGGATTTGGAGTTTGAAGTGACTGAAGCCTCCATCTCAGCTGCAACAAGGATCCCCATTATAGGTGAAAGGTGGTTCAAAGCCATGGCTTTGATTTCAGCTTATGCAAAAGATCTCTTCAAACCTGAATATCAAGCCAATGACCTATCCAAAAGTATGCCAAGGAGCCAATTGATTGAACAATTTGACAGACTACTGAAGATCGTACACAGATATTTTACTTGTGAAGGGAGATTCAACACATTATACCAGTACCATATAAGATTGTTGCTACATTTTACTTGTAAGGTTGAGATGAATATTACGTATTACTTGTTGAGGAGTATAGGTAATATGTCAGACAGGATACAGGCCAAATCTAAAGATGTGGATTCTAGCCTTTTCCACTATGGATTAATCAGAATTCTAGTATCTGAGGAATTGGGCAAGAAATATATTTCATGGGACCATTTTGTGGTTACCTCTCATTTTAAGTTGGATTTAGCACCCACTCCTCCATCACAGAGGGCAAGTTCTTTGTCACCTACCAGTGCTACCAAAGAAAGGACCAGTAGAAAGAGAAAGGGCAAAGCCCTTGTTCAAGTGTTAGAGGTCAACAAGAAGGTAATTGAAGTTGAGGAGGAAGTCTTTCCTTCTCCACACAGATATTTTTCACCACCTCCTCCACTCGGGTTAGAAGAGGTGCCTCCTTCTACCAAAGCTACATCTAAGAGAGGGAAGAAGCTTCTCTTTTCCCCTTCTCCTCCAACATTCAAAATCAAAGTTAAAAGACCTTTCACAAGGTCATCAATTCCTAAGGAGTATTATAGAGAGAAGTCCTTACCAGAGATCTCTATTCAAAAGAAGAAGGGGAAGAATATTGAAAATCTTGTAGAGGAGAAATTAGAAACCCTTGTACAAAAGAAGGAGGGTAAAGGTGCTAAAGGACCTTTGCAGAAGAGATATGAGACCTATGAGAAAGGCATTGAGAATCCTGTCGAAAGAAAACAAGAATCCCTTGTATCGAAAGGTAAAGGTACTAAAATACCTTTGGAGAGAAAAGAGGAAACCCCTATGAAACACTTCGAGGAGCTTGTGGTAAGAAATGAAGAAACCACTGTGCAAAGAAAGAAGGGTAAAAGTAAGGCCACTGAGAAACCTGATGAGGTGGAAAAAACACTTCCCACGCAGGAGGAAGAGGAGTCTAAGGAAAAGCCTATTAAGACTGAGCATGCCACTATCCCTCCTTACAGTCAGACCTACAAAAGGCTTATCAAGAAGCTTAGAGATGCAAGGAAAGAAATAGCTCATCTTAAAGAAGAAGACAAGGTCCACTTGGCTCAAATGGAAGAGCTCATGGCTGGCTACAATCATGCCCTTGACTTGGCAAGGTTTGCAATGAGAAAGTCTCTGCCCCTTGATAAACAACTGAAGAATCTTTACAGACAGAACAAAGGATTTCAGACTGTGAACTCACTTGTAAAAATTTTGGATTAAGTCTTTTGTGTCTTCAGATGCCCAGATTGGTTGGTGTGTCTGGAAAGAACTTCTCTGGCCAGTGATTGAATGTTTCTTGACTTCAAATCTCGTTAATGATTAGTTTTCAGAAATTGAAGGCTCGTCTTGATCACTTTTTCTCAATTTTTACCTCTTGACCTTTTCTTAACAAGGTTATAATCTTCGATTCTAAAATCCGAGTGTTTGTTTGGTCGGGAGCCTTTGATTGGATTAAAAGTTGGGATTAATTGTCGTTTTCAATTGCTTATTACTTGGAAAATTGTTACCCATGTACATTTGAAGAGACTGGTCTTGTCAGTTTGTTATTTTTATCTTCATTGAAAGATCGATTTGGGTGTTTGTTGTGTATTTATGTTTCGTTGGTTGCTTACTTTTTCTTAGTTCCATCCCCGTTGCTTGGTTTCTAATAAAAAATTAAAGACATTTTCCTTTGTTAAGCAACCTTTTATTCGAAAAATATGGGTATTCAAGTATTGAAAGAGAACAAATACGGAATTTGCATTGTTCATGATTGTTTGATATTACATTTAAGAGAAGATCATACATCATAGTTCACATTGTTCCAGAAAACTCCTCTTTCCCTCCTGTAAATAGGATTCATCGAACAAAAATTTGTATCATTCATCCCTATTTATGCATTTTTGGGTCGGAGTCTCATACAACATCGGTTTCATTTCCGTCTCCTTTTTGCGTAACAAAAACCTTTAATAATATTGTGCAACTTTAAAATTCAACTAGAAACTTTTTCTAGGGCTCTTTTACACCAACATTAGCTAGGATAGATCTTTGGAATAGGTAGTGAGACACACTCTCCAAAGCACAAAACACACAATAGTTTCTTGTGATAAGGAGTGTCAAATTCCATTTGCAGCATTTTGTCCTGGGAAGACCTTCTCACACAAGGGTCAAACCTGAGTTCACATTGAGATTGACAGAGTTACTCACCCTGCTTTGTTGATATCGGTGTAGAGATTGCATGTATTACGGGGGTCACTTGAAGGTATACCCATAATGATGAGTGGAAGCCTCTCAAGATGATTTCAGGCTAGATACCCTGCCCTTGCATGTGGATCAGACTGTCAACTATTCCCCGAGGCATCATTGTTGTTCGTGGTAACCTTAGTAGCCTATCTTCTTAGGGTATTACACAAGGTGACTGTGAAGGGGTAAGTCTTCACGGTACCTGGAATCGACGTTGGCCAGACTCACTCGATCTCCTTGGAGGGTATAAACACGATTGTGTGTGGGAGCTTGCACCAGGGTGTAAGTCCGTTAAGCAGGTCGTCAACGTAACTTTTCCACCCTGGCCCAGCCCCTTCTCGTCTCGTCATTGTGACGTTGGATTTCATCACTAACTAGTGAATTCAGAATTGGAAGGTCTTGTTTGTTTGGTTTTTCTTCCTAGATTTTACTAGTACATGCTATTTGTTTACCCAAGTTAGCCATAGAATTTCTTTCGTAAGATTCTAACTCGATCACAATTGACCCTCCACGCCATTCACGTAGAATGCAAGGCCTACCCCCAGAAGATCTGGAAGGTTCTCAACCCTTGCCTACCAACTCACTGGAGGGCTCTCCTTAACAGAGTGAAGTCCAAGACGTTGCCACTCCACAAGTGGAAAGAACTAACTCTTTAGAATGGTTCTGAATTACCAATTCTCGAGAGGACTTCCGACTTCCTACCAACTCTAAGAGACGTATTGTTCGAGTGAATTATTCCAAAGAAATAGTTGTTCAGTCTTCTGGAGTACCAACTGGACCTTTCATAGGACCTGAGGGTCAAGATCCTTTTTGGACTACTGGAATTTTTAGACGGGATCTCTTTGGCTCAGGAGTAGGCGTTGATATCATTGTCACACCTTAGCTACCCAAAACATCTAATCCAGACGCAATACCTTTTACTATTGCCTATTATTTTCCTAGTACAAACGCTCTGCCAGTTGACCACATCTTGACTATCCCTCTACAAACGGTCCATTACACAATGGTCCCAGATACTACGAATCCTCACACTGGGACTACAGCAGCTAGCCAAGCTCCCATTGGCACACCGCTTTCGCCTAGATTCACCCCGACACTTCTGCTCGGATATCATGCATTAAATGCTTCTATTTCCGCTCCTACACAAATCTCATCCGGGACTCCTGGCATTTCCACTCCTTCTAGGCACCATCTCGTTCCCAGTTGCATTCCGACACTTCCTCCACCTCCTTTCAGAGGACCTCTTCCATCCTCTATCGGAGGCACTGATCCTAGTGGCACCATCTCATCTTTCACACCTAATTACCAGATTCCTGTTGGTGGACAATTTCACCAAGGAGGCCAAACCCAATCCCCTTTTGCAGGAAAAATCCCAATTGGGACACAACCCCCGATTGGAGGGCAACCCCCACCTACCTCACGCTTTGGACAAAACATACCTCTACCCTTGGCCCAGTATTGGAATTATCTTATTCAACATAATTTTCTTTTGACTGGGGGGAAACAGCCTCAAGCTAGATCCTTCATACCCCCTAGTATAGGCCAACCGTATTCAGGTACGTCTAATCCTATTTGGGACTCAAACACTCAACCCCATGCCCTTGTTCAAGGGTAAAAACCTATGAAATACTTTCCTCCACACCAACAACCAAATCTTTTCGGATCTTCACATTATATGAAAACTACTTATGGTCCCACTAGTCTACCGACGGGACTACCTCCCCAAAGTCACCAGTACCCACATGTGCATAGACAGTTAACCTTCTTAGCCACCCTAGACCTCCCTGATCTGTCGATAATTTTAAATGATCCAATCCGTTACTCTAATGGCCTGCCATACCAGCCAAACTACCATCTGACATCCCTAAATTCGATGGTAAACCGGGAGAGGACCCGAATAATCATGTAATGACTTTTCACCTTTGGTGCTCATCCAACTCCTTGATGGATGACTCTATTCGTTTATGCCTTTTTCAGCGAACCCTCACAGGTTCCGCCGTGAAGTGGCATATAGAATTACCATGAGGCTTCTTCATCGACTTCAACACCCTCTCTATGGCTTTCCTCACCCACTACCAGTTACCGATCCGTTACGAAATGGGAACCAAAATTTTGAGTTCTTTCAAACAAAATAAAGCCACTCATATCTCTAATCACATTCATGAGTGGCGACGGAGGTGACATCTCATCAAACTCGAACTTCTCGATCAGTTGCTGGCAGAGTGGTTTACAAAATCATTCGTGAACGACATCACTCGTGACATCTCCATGGGTGGAGTTGTCACAGAAGAACTGACAATCAGTCGTGCTCAATACCTCGACCTCGTTTACTCACAAAGGGGTACTCTTTAAGACTTACTCTCTGACACACCTCGTCCTTCTACTTCTACTACTTCAACTACTCTTGCTGCTTCTCATGCAGCTGACGAAGTGATTGGCACTTTCCATGCCCAACCTCATTCTGTCCAAACCTCTAGAAACAACCCCAAATCCATTTCTTCTAATGTTCAAAATGCCCCATCTCCTACCCCTCCCACTGGGAAGACTTCTGAGGTAAACTCTGTTCAATCTGTCCCTGCCTTTAAAAATAAATCAAAAAAAGGAAAGGGTAAGAACAAGGAGGATAAAAATAATCCGCAATCTGAGAAAACCAAAACACCACATGTTGATGATAAGGATAAGCGCAAACCCGTATACCCTTGTCTTATCTATGGTGATGATCACTACACTAAGGATTGTCTACGACGAGCCAAGGTTACTAAGTTCCTTCAAGGAACCTCGAAACCCCCCACTCCGGTCGTGTTGTCACAACCCTTCCCTTCTCAACAATAGGCCCAATTGGTCATTCATGACCAACCTTCCCCCTCCAATACATCCTATGTCTTAATGTGTACAGGTGATTCAAAGAAGAATGAAATCACACTTACCACTCGAGCCAAAGATTATCCTTCCTCCAAAGAGAAGGTCGATGCAATACCTCCTTCGTTGGTCCAACCATCTCCCACGACTCCACCTACCAACGGTCCTCTTCATCTCAAATGACCAAGCCTAGATACAGTTCTTCACCCTCTCCCAAAGGGTGTTGTTTGAAAATCTTCTTTCAATCCTCATGCACGTGCTACCCAGAACTATAGTATTGTCGAAGATCCAGCCCAAGCACCATCCGCGATGTTAGCACTCGAAGTCCTTCAGCATTTTCCTATACAATGGAAGGCACTATTGAAAGATATTGGTGGAATCGGCCCTACAGATAAAAATTTAATAATTTTTGACTTGGAAGATCACATTCCAAGGTTACCCCCTCAACTCGCATTCCGAATACAAGTTATTGTCTCTGAAAAAAACATTTGTAGAATATTTATTGATGAGGGTGCCTCGACGTGTGTCATGTCTATTACCTGTTGGAAAGCCATCGACTCTCCTCCTTTAACTGAATCCCACAACACGCTCAAATCCTTCAATGGATCTATTTTTAAGCCTTACGGTGTCCTCCCTTCGTTGCCTATTACGTTATAAGGCAAAACGGTCAACGTTGAAGTAGAGGTCTTTGATGCTCCTTTCGATTACAACCTTCTACTTGTCCGTAGCTGGATCGATTCCATGCGTGTAGTTGTGTCCACTCTTTTTCGTGTCGTGTGTTTCCCACATCAAGGAAAAGTAGTTACCATAGACCAATTGGCCTTCTTTCACTCTGATGCATGTATCATAAATGTAGCTTTCATTGTGAAAACCCCCCCTGGATATGAGAACGTCGTGTCGGTCTTCTTAAAGATTCCTCTTTGATGGGTACTTTCCCCATTCCACCACCTGATGTTCCACATATATTGGTCTCCTCGATCAACATGATCTCCACCTCCATTCACGGAAACCCTGCGTCTTACGACTCATGGATGGTACCCAACCCTGACGATCATCTTCGTTATGGAGACGAAATTCCTTTTGAGTCCGGTCGAATCTGCTTATCAAGCCATTCAATCGGCAACCCCTTCTACCCCCTCTCTTGGTGATTTATCTCTAGAACCATTCCGCATCATTTTTTCCACGGACGAGATGATTATGTCTGTTAAGTCCATGGAAGACACTCCTTGGGATGATGGACATCATCGTTCCATCCTCTTCCTAGAACAACACACCATCGAGGGTTACCAACGGATCTCGACCCCATCAACCGTTGTGATCATTTCTATCATTCCCGAGTCTACACATGATATGTTCTACAAAGGGAACTTAAGTAATATCTCACCCACCATCCCCCTTGACATATCCATAAAACCTAGAGTTGTCAAAAATGTGCATATCGGAGCTTCGTGTTCTCATGACGAAGTTGTCACCGACAAGTCTTTTTTCCAAGAATTTCATGACCTCTTCGCATGGAGCTATGAAGAAATGTCTGGGATTGACCCCAACATTGTGGTACATGAGATTAAGACATACCCAGGTGCCAAACTCATCCGGCAATGACTTTGTTCGGTCCACCCACGTAAAGCAGTCACTATCAAGCTTGAAGTTGAGAAATTTCTCAAAGATGGCTTTATTTACCCTGTGGATCTAACTGACTGGGTTTCCAATCTTGTTCTGATTGACAAGAAACAAGGCACAATCCTTGTGTGCGTTGATTATAGAGACATTAACAAAGCTTTTCCTAAAGACAACTTTCCTACTCCCTTTGTTGACCAGATCATCAACGATTGTGCCGGAAGTGAAATATTCTCCCTAATGGATGGTTTCTCAGGATATAATCAAATCAATATCGTACTTGCGGACCAACACAAGACCACTTTTATTTGTCCTTGGGGCATTTTCGCCTACCAGAAACTTCCATTCGGTTTAAAGAATGACGGTGCAACTTTTCAATGTGCTATGTCTTACACCTTTCATGATATAAAGAACATTGTGCAGCCATATCTCGATGACTTACCCGCTCATTCCATGTGCCGTGTAGATCATCCAATACACCTCCATGCCATTTTCCTTCGATGTCAGTTTTACCATAATGTGTTTTTTGTATAGAATCTAACTGACTTCTGGGCTTTATTGTTTCACGTCAAGGGATCAGGGTAGATCCTTTGAAGGTTGAGGCGATTCTCAATCTCCCTCCTCCTTCCTCACTTCGCCAGTTACAAAGTTTGCAAGGGAAGGCAAAATTTCTCCGTCGTTTCATCCTGAGCTATGCTAAGATAACTCTTGGATTCATGCGGTTGCTCAAGAAAGGTTTTGAGTTCATATGGGATACCACTGCCAACAAATCTTTCAAAGCTTTGATACTATCTTTGACATGTACCCCACTACTCTTCCCACCTGATTACAGTCGATATTAATTCCTTTACCTCGCGGCCTTGGACTATACCATTGCTATGGTTCTAGTCCAGGAGGATGATTCTCATGAAGAACATGTCATTTATTACTTAAGTCAGAGTCTCACGACGATCGAAACCAAATATTTACATGTTGAAAAACTGGTCTAGGCAGTCGTCCAAGTTGTTCAATGTTTCCAGCACTATATCCTTTTACGCAAGACTACAGTGATTTCTAACTGCAACTCTATGCAACACATTCTTACACGCCAATTGCTAGGGGGAAAATACTCCAAATGGATTGCAATACTCCAGGAGTTTGACTTAGAATTCAAACGTGCTAAGTCCAAGAAATCCTTGGTGTTTTTCGAGTTGATATGCGACCTTCCCTGCTCTGAGACAGAAAATGTAGTAGAAGATTCATTACCCGATGAATCCCTTTTCCTGATCAGTTCTAATGACCTTTGGTACGGATATATCATCATATATCTCCAAACCCAGACTTTCCGGCCCCATTTGTCTAGCATTGACCACCGTCGAATACACTACCAAGCCCGTTAGTATATTATCCTCGGTGATACTCTTTATCATCGTGGGATTGACTCCATTTTTTGATGTTGCCTCATGGTTGATGAAGCTGAGAAATCCTTGAATGATTTCCATTATGGATCTTGTGGTGGTGTTTTAGGATAAATCTGTGAGTGCGGACACAAACCGATCAACCTAGATCCACCTGGATCTAGAACAAAACAGGACAGAATAATACACTTTCCCTAGATCTAGCCTATTGAATGAACTAAGATATAAGGATTATGGGCATACCTTATGAATGCTTTCCTTGAGTCTCTGTTGTTCCAAGATTTGCTCCAATGCTCTTGCACTGTCCAGATCACAACAGTACAAACCAATCGAAGTAAAGGAAAATTAATATATTCAATAGCTAGTCTATACATATGATCAAGGAATTATGTAATAAAGTGACATCATCTTTATGGGAAAGGGACATATTACTGTATTGAATAATCGAAAGTGAAACTTACAACCTAAGCCTTGATGTTGTAGATCTCCTTTCGATGGCTCCTAGCTCTGACACACACACTTGCTCAACCATGAAGAAAATCAACCATCTTTGATGACCTTGCTGTTGTCTCTAGCTGCTGTAGCATCGGTCCTCCATACAGTCTTGCACTAATTCTCCAATCAATCTCTTGCTAGTTTACTTCTAACCTTTTCCATGAGTAATCTCCTCAATATATAGGAGAATATAGATTAGTTACTTGGATAGAAAATGATCCCAAGATATCTGGAATGCCAGCACCTGAATAACCATTCGAAAGCCAACTCATCCTTCTAGAATATTCCCTTCTAGAAGGCTCGAGAACTTTATATTTTTCCTCTTTAATAAAATGTTTGCACCCAGACAATAATGTATAGTGCAAACCCCTCGTATTCCAGCTTAATGCAGCCTGCGAGAATCATGCATTCTCGCAGGTAAATATATAGGCAGCCTGCGAACTTCTTTTAAAAACATGATTTCTGGAAACAGACAAGTGTAACTTTTCTCAGGAAAGTGTTCTTAGTGAAGAGCTTGATTTTCCATCATCATGACATTATCATGACAT
>JZKD02S0381591.1:276616-296685 GCA_000966675.3 Picea glauca
TTTGACAGGTTTATGACAGAACAGGGTTATAGTAGATGTCATTCTAATCACTATGTTTATTTTAAAAAGCTAGAAAGTGGAAGCTTTATTATCTTTCTATTGTATGTAGATGACAATTTTGCTCCTCCATCCAGATTTTCAACTGGTGGAGATTCTGACTCCCTGCCAGAGGTGGGTCGCCTAGAATTGAGTCATTCCAGATATTGATTTGCTTTCCATTCCCTGGCACCCAGGACAAGTGGGAAGCAAACTGTTCTCTTACCTTTCGGCAAAGGTTGAAGATTGGGGACCCTATTTGGTCATTTGGCTGCTGTTCCACACTTCTTCTTCGCGGGCCGTTGAAGTATTTTTTCCACAGGGCTGCTTTACACCAAGCTGGATTCCCACTGATTATATGCCATAACAGTTTTGCACCTAGAGCAATATTTTGTACTCTAATATTTTTAAGGCTTAGACCTCCCTCCATAACAGGTTTGGAGACTTTATCCCAACTTATAAGGTGGGCTCTTTTGCTGGTTTGTTTGCCACCTTCCCAAAGGAATTTCCTTTGAAGAGCTTCTAGCTGGTTGATGACGGTGCCATTAGCTAGGAGAAGAGAGTTTTGATAGATGGGGACACTTGCGAGAACAGATTTGATAAGCACGATTCTGCCTGCCAAAGTTAGCCAATTAGCGCCCCAAGAGGAGATTCTTCTTTTAAGTTTATCCAAGATGGGGTTCCAGCTGGATGATCTTGGGCTTTTCTTGGATATTGGGACACCCAAATAAGTGAACGATTCCCAAATAGTGTGGCCTTCTATGCTCAGAGTTCTGGAGATGTCCCTCATCTCCATAGGAGTAATGTTCCAGCTGTATATTTTGCTTTTTGCATGGCTGATTTCGCTGCCCGACACAGCAGTGTAGGCATCAAGTTCCTCTTTGAAACGTTTTGCTACTATACAGCTCGCCCCTCCTAATAAAAGTGTGTCGTCAGCAAACTGCGCATGATTGATTTCTTTCACCCCTGGGGCTATCTGGAGGCCTTTGAGGTTGCTGTTGGTTTTGGCATTCTCTAGCTGGTAACTCAAGACTGAGGCTTGAATGGCATAGAGCAAGGGCGACAGTGGACATCCCTGTCTCAGCCCTCTGGATGCCTTGAAAAAATTTGTTACCCTCCCATTTACCATAGGGGCGATCCAGGGCGAGTCAATACAAGCTCGTATCCAGTTCACAAATTTGTCATCAAAACCAAGTTTCTTCATGACAGCAAAAAGGAAATTGTGGTTAACTTTGTCAAATGCATTTGCGAGGTCGAGTTTGATGATCATACCTTTTTCCTTCTTGCCTAGACTTGAATGGAGTGCCTCTTGTACGAGGATTATATTGTCTGCAATATGTCTGCCTTTGATGAAGCCTCCTTGGTTCTCCGGCACAATGGAAGGGAGGATGTTCTTCAGCCTGTTTGCTATTACCTTTGTGAGAATTTTGTAGCTCGTATTACATAGGGAAATAGGTCTGAATCTGCTGAAACTAAGAGCTCCTTTTTCCTTGGGAATGAGAGCCAAGAAGGCTGAATTAGTCCCGCCTCCCAACTTGCTGCTTGCCTGGGATTTCTTGATCATTTTAGTAAGATCAGATTTTATGATTTCCCAGCAATGCTGATAGAACCTTGCTGTAAATCCATCCGGGCCAGGGGCTTTGTCCGGATGCATTTGGTCCAGAGCCTCTTTAATTTCTTGCTGCGTGACTGCCTCCGAGAGTTTGTGATTAACCTCTTCTTTTATGAGATTGGGGACTACTGAGAGGGGGTAAGTATGCAGGTCTATGCAGACTCTTTCTTCTTCTGTATAGAGGTTTTTGAAGGTCTCGAATGCTGCGTTTCTGATTGCTTATGGTTCAGTAATTGTAGAATTCTGGTCTTGGATTTGGGTCACCGCTTTAAATTGCTTCCTTGCTTCCGCTTGTTTATGGAAGTAGGTTGTGTTTCTGTCTCCTTCTTGTAGCCAGAGGCTGCGAGATTTCTGCCGCCAATAGCTTTCTTCTTCTCTGCAATGTTTGTGCCATTGGGATTGGAGCTGCTCTTCTACGATAATGTCTTGATGGGTGATGTCTTTCCTTTCTAAGGCTAGCTGATGGGTTTCTAACTGTCTTTGGCTTTCAAGGCGGGTGGCAGTGGGATCAGCTTTGTTTTTTGCCCACGCTTTTAGATCAAATTTGAGGCGCTTCAACTTTTCTTCCCAAACATGATAAGCAGACCCATTGATTTTGGAGGTCCACACCTTGGTGACAATGCTTCGAAAGTCCTTGTGTTGAAGCCAGGCAGGGTTAAAACGAAAGGGGATTGGCCCTTGGTTTAACTCTTTTTTGATTTCCAGCGTAATTGGCTTGTGATCGGAAGTGCTGTTTGGGAGGATATCGGAGGTGATTATGAGTCCTAGCATCAGGAAAGAACTTTGCGCTAGAAATCTGTCTAGGTGAGCAGCTATGTGGCCCGGGCCTACCCTCTTGTTGGTCCAGGTGTATCGACCTTTTGAGGGTTTTATGTCCATCAGATCCCAAGTGGATATCAAGTCCTCCACCCACTCTCGGGCTGGGTCCCTCACGATTGAGCCTCCTCGTTTTTCTTCTGTTGATAGGGTTACGTTTAGGTCGCCTCCTAAGATGATGTTTTCTAGCTCGTTTTCAGCGAGATAGTCTTGAATAGATTGCCAACAGTTTCTTTTTTCATCAATATGTTGAGGAACATAGATATTGAATAGACTTACAGTTTGTCCAGATTCTTTGTGCAGGAGTTGTGTACAGATCCAATGCATGCGAGTGTCAGAGTGAATAAGGTCTAACTTGGAGTTATTCCATATGGTGCAGAGCCCTCCTGAGGCGCCCCTGGCGTTGTCAGCTACCCCTTTGCTGCTGCTCCAAGCGTTTTTTAAAACAGTTAATGAGTCTTGTTGACTCATCTTTGTCTCCTGGATAAGTAGGATGTCCGTTCTTGAAGTTTTGATTAGATCCCTGATAGCGTCTTCTTTCTTCTTGCTGCCGAGACCCCTACAGTTCCAGGATGTGAGTTTCATTGATCACTCTGCAAAGGGGGGCGGCCTCCTTGGACGGCCTTTTCCTGCTTTCTTGTTTTCCTGCCATCGTAAATCTGCTCACGGGTTCGCTGGGCACCGTTGACATTTTCCTTTTTTGCTTCTTTGTCTCTTGTCGCCTTTTTGGTTTTCCTTCCTCTGCCGTGTCGTTTCGGGGTGTCCCAAGCTTCACTTGTCTCTTCCGTTTCGGTTCCTGATGAGATCTCTCCTTCTTCAGTGCCTTGATCGGCATCGATCCTTTGTGGCTGGCTTTCTTCGTCCTCATTGTCCTGAGTCCCCCCCCTCTCTTTGCTTCCAGAGACGTATGAGGTTCCTTCTTCTCCTTTGCTTTGTATGCCCCTGTCTTCCCCTTCTTGGCCTGCAGTGGTTGAAGGTGATTCCCCTTCAGTGCCTAGTGCTTTGAAACTGTTTGCGTTGCGCTGGGCTCCTTGAGTGCTGTGAACTGGCGGTGCCTGCTCTTTCCTGAGATTATTTGGTTTCTCTCTTCCTTTCCGAGGTTGTTGCCATCCTTCATCCCTTTCTTTCTCCTGCTGTGATTTTGGACAGTTTCTCTGGAAGTGGCCGTAGTCATGACAGACTCTGCATTTAAACGGTAACTGCTCATAGTCTAGCTTTTGCAGGTGTTGCCATTCCCCTACCTTCAGATTCACAGCTTCCGGCAGCCCTACTTCCAGATCTACTTCAACACAGATCTTGGCACAGGAGTATTGATCTTTCGGGTCTGCTTTGTCGATATAGTGGCCA
The DNA here is from genome assembly GCA_000966675.3 of Picea glauca. Classification (NCBI taxonomy): domain Eukaryota; kingdom Viridiplantae; phylum Streptophyta; class Pinopsida; order Pinales; family Pinaceae; genus Picea; species Picea glauca. The sequence goes on from JZKD02S0381591.1 coordinate 280,428, forward strand.
AGTCCGTTACCTATTGCTTGCAGTGAGGCGGGATTCCAGCAGTGGATTGGGAGATTTGGGAGCCTTACCCATACCGGTACATCCTTCGGTATTTCTAGTGCTGGATCGAAGTTTGGAGTCCATCGATTCAGGTAAAGTCCTTGGGCTCCCATGAAATAGGGCCCATTTCTGAATATTAGGTCCCGGTCCTCCTGGGAGATGAATTCGAAGATGTAGAAGCCCTTGCCGACTGCATAGCAGGTCACACTGTTCTTTATTAGAGGCCTCCAATTTCTTTGAATCCAGTTATCTGTTGTTCTTGTGGATGGCCATAGCCCCATGAATTGGCCTACCAGACCTCGCTCGGAAAGGGATATGGCTATTTTCATTGGGTGCTCCGGAGGAAGAGTAATTTCGGGGATGTCTTCAAGCCGTTTTACAAAGCTCGAAGGGCCTTCAGAGGTGGCCTTCTTCAAGCTGGCTAAGATCAACTTGTGAAAGGTCGCGGAGGTGGAGGGAGGGGGCGGCGGCTCCCCTCCATCCTGGTTTGCCATATCGGCCGAGCCCTGAACCTCCAAACCCTAGATGTTATCTCCACACGCGATTTTTTTCCTAGATCATTCCTATGGATACTAAGTTATCAATGCTCCCACTGTCAATTATCACCTTGCATACTCTATCTTTTGTCTTTCTACTTCACTTTAATATTACTTTAATACATATATCCATTTAATATAAAAATTTGAGATTTAAATCCTCCCCTTATCTTAAATAAAAACAAAAGCTTTGTCTAGTTGTTCTACCAAATGACTTTTTTTGGGGTGAAATAAATTTACAAGAATCACTATTTTTTGTTGCTCAAAATCTATTTGACAAAACAGAATCGTTATAGACAGTTAATAAAGTAATTCTTAGCTAGAGTACATTTGGTGGAACCAACAAAACCTTTCCCAAATATTCAGGAAACGAATTTCAGTGATGAAAAACTAACACTCTAGCGTTGGGATGGGATGTCAATATTTTCAGGATAATTTTAGCGTTGGGTTATGAATGGCAGGGTAAGAGAAGATGAATTCATCAATCTAGTATTGGTGCAACAGGTCGAAGAGGACTCTGGCATTTCAGCTGGAAAGGTGTTTTCTTCAATTAATTTGTTTCTATCTCAAACATATAACATTCACATGATTATCTATCGATTTATTTCCAGATAGATACATAGTATTTGTTTTTCACTGTCATGAATGATAACACTCCTTGTATATCCATCGAAGCACGAACAAACAAGGTGTAAATATATTCATTTACCATATATTCATCACAGCCCAAGTGAGCTCCCACAACATTCTCAAACAATGCTCTGTAATGCTTCCCCACAATTGTTCCAAACATCTCCTTGTCCCCTTCTCTAACCTCCAACAATGGATGTAAATGAAACCCGCTTATAACCCTCAGGCTCTCTATTTCAAATGAATTCTCTGTTTCGACTATGTTCTGTAACTCCTCCACACTTGGACCGTAAAAAGGCATGTTGAAGGAGTCCAGTTTTTCCTCATCAATCAAACCCTGCCAGTCCAACTCGATCATATATTGAATATATTCAAACTAACTATGAGATACTATATTGGATGAAATATGCCATTTTACCTTGTTCACCAGGTCCTAAAATGCAGCTTCCAAGTGATGATGTCAAGCTTCCTAACCCGCTTTGTTCCTTTACGTCCATAGAATTACGACCCAAGATAGTTATGAACATGCCTCCTCCGGGAATTATTTCTTCTTCTCTGGCTCCTAAGAAATCTGTGAAGTCTTGTCTGAATTCAGAGCCAAAATGGTATCAGAGCCAAGCCTCATTTTGACCCAGGTATGATAACAGACTTATCTCTATGTTATATGTTTCATTCGTATATATATCTACGAGAAATGTATCAAAAGTCTCAGGCCTTTGAAATACAAGGTTTCCACTTTTACGACTCTTTTAGTTCTAGCTAGTCATTGCATGAGAAGTCGACCAGGAGCCTATTCAAAATTCTCTCAGAGAACTAGAATTAAATGCCCTTCTTTTCTATGCAGTGATAGTTATTACTATATTTAAAGTTATGGATCGCTCTATGTATTTTAAAGAAGTAAGGGATGTTGAATGCAGTACTTCTGAAAGTAGCCTTAGCTCCATGTTCTCTGATAAAGTTGTTGAAAGGTATTTAAGTTTAACACATTATGATCTCATAACTTGTCTTATGATCCACCACATGCCCTCCATTGAGACATTAGATCCTAGACTCCAAGACGTCTATAAAGGTATGAGACCTCTTGGATCTCCCAAATATGGATTGGGTTACATAGAACAATGTGACAAAGTTATTCCAGCCTACAGATTTGAGAATCCCATACCCCCATCTCTCCAAAGACCAAATATTTCTGAAATCCATAAATTTCACTCTATCATGATGGGATGTCCAAAAAACACCATTGAAGAAAAATGGATAAAGAAAATGCTAAATTGGGATCTTTTTACTCATCTAGAGTCAAAAGAATTCAATCTATCTGTCGCTAATGAGGAAAAAAACCATCTGTCTAAAGAATGGCAGACATTTATCTCCAAAAACAATCTTTGGATTTCTTTCTATGTCTGGAAACAAAAATTGCAAAATCCAGCAGTCCAAATGTTAGAAGCAGGAAGTCCTTCTAGACATGAATGGAAAAATTTGGAAGGAAAACCAGTAGAATCAACATCCACCTTCCCGCCTTTCAAAGGCATTATCCTTGAAGATGGTAGAAAACAAGCTAGAGTTGTGCCTCTTATGTTGGCAGATGAAGTTGCCCAACTATCTGGTTTAGAAAGAAAAGTACAGTATGTGTCTGAACAGATAAACTGGACTAATACATCCTTGAGAGGAATGGCTACTCACACTTTTGTAACAAATGATTATGCCCGAAAAGGACAAATAAGAGATCTAAAAGTTTCTACAAACAAAATAGTCTAGTGTGTAAACCAATTAAACAACAAAGTAACGGACATTACTGATTGTGTTGAAAAAACACAAGAGTTAGTAAAGAAGAAAACTGATGATTCTGCTAAACATCACAAGGAATTAATGGAAGGATTAGGAGAAGCATTTTCAATAGTGGGAAAACTCTCTTAAAATACAAGAGAAATATACTCATCCCGATAAATCAATTCCTCAGTCTGTTATTCTTCCCCACGCACCCATATCTATCATTTCTCCTGTATATGTCCCAGAAGAAAAATAAATTCATAAAAAATTCCCAGCTCATTTTCTGACAGAAGATGTTGATCCCTCTTCCTCTACCAATCCAAATCTTTCCCTAGTCTCCATCCAATGCCATTCATATGAAAATATATCTCATCATATGAACAGACCACCAACACCTGATCTTCTTGGAAAAGGAAAAATGCCTGATTTAGACTCATTTAGTGAAGAATGATTTCTTGAATGGAATATAGATGGTCTGTCAGTTGGCCAGATTCGTCAATTGCTTGAAAGAATGTATGTTTCTTACTGAATAATGTGTATGAAAGGGAAAATGGAAATAGAGGCATGCAAATCTTTGATCCAATGCTTAACGAGAACTTTGAGTAAATGGTGGGAAATTATCTCATCTCCAATAATGATAGAAAAAATGGAAGCAAAAGTACTCAAAGATGAGCAAGGAGATCACCTTAATGGAACACCATAGAGTAATATGATTGGATCCCTTACCACACTAATCCTAGAACACTGGTGTGGGACAGAAGAGGAAATTGCTGACAAACATGAACTGATATTAATGAATATCAAATGTAGAAATATGTCTGAATACGACGAATTCCACAAAGAATGGACCCAAATGATATATGAAGTAAAAGATAGCAAAAATCTTTTGTGGAAACCAGTATACCTTGCCGCCATCCCTAGAAAATTTGTTGAATATCTCAAAATGCAAGAAATATTCAAATTACCTTATGAAATGTATACTTGGGGTGAAATTTACTCACTCATCACCAAATCCTTGATAGGATTATGTACAAATATGAAAGTCCACAAGTCTATCTAGAAATTGTCTCATCTACCAGATAGTAAATCTATCTATGAAAAATATGAACTATATCTGGCTGACCCTGTCAAGTGGAGAAAGAAAGCTAATAAGAACCAACACAATATGAAGACAACGAAAGATAGATGGAATCCAGCCAGAAAATCTAGGTATACACAAAGAACTCACTACTTTATTCCAAAAGATATAAAACTAAAAATACATTCTGCTCAAGAAAGACAGAAAGTACAATGTTGGCTATGTGGTAAATCTGGACACATTGCAAGCTCATGCCCAGAGGGAAAAACTTCAAGAAATTACGAAGGGAAAATACTAGAACAAAGGGCCAGAGAAGCACAACAAAAGGCCGGCATAGAAACTGAGCGACAATTAACAAAAAGAACACACTGTAACAGGTGTGGAGCAAATGATCATACCACAAACGAATGTCCTCACCATCCTTTTGTCAAAAGAGAAGAAGCTCATCATTGCCATTACAATGATCCTAACTATTGTTTATGTAAAAATTCTTCTGGTTCAGATTCAACATCAGACTCTCCCAAGCACAGAGAAAAAATAAAAGTGTGTATGTGGCAAGACACAGGTGATTAGGATGCTCAAATGCTAGCACAGATCAAATTTTTACCAGAAAGGGGAAATGCAGAAAGGTCTTCTAGAATCCTTTTTAAAAACAATGGCCTCCGAACAGAAACAGAAGGATCCAAGAGTTTCTTCTTCAACAGGTACGAAGCATTCATTTTTAGATGCTTCATTTGAAAGAAATACCAAGTCTTTTATCAAGCATAATAAGGAGACCAAGCTCCAACATCCTTCTTTGACTAATTTGGCTAAAGAAGTATTTTATCTAAAGAAAGATGTTGCAAAACTTCGCCTCAAGCTTAATCAATATGAAGAAACTTCTGAAGATTCATATAAAGTTGATTCTTGGGCTTGCCAAGCAATAAAAGCTCTAAAAGAACAAGTGACGTCATCTCCTCCTCCACTTGAAGATGTTCCCAATGAACAAGAAAATAATCTACACATCGCTAGACATGATCACAACCATTTACAAGGGTTAAATGCTATGAAAATATTGACTATCCAATACCAGAAATACCATGTTGAAATCAATATAGAAATTGAAGGAGAAATATTCTTCCTCAATGCTCTGTTAGATACTGGTTCTGACATGAATTTACTCAATCAAGATTTGTTCCCTTCTAAATACTGGCTCCCTAGTAAATATTCTTCCGTAGTTCTGGGAAATGTTTCTACCAATATTAGCTTTGAAGTTCCTAAGGCATTAATATGGTTTGACCAATGTTCCCTTGGTATGAAATTCCTCCCTGCTGATCTCCCTGTAGATTGTGTCCTAGGAACTCATTTTCTTGCAATTGTTGAACCACATGGGTCGACAAGAACATCCTTAGGTCATCCAGCCTATTATCTCACCATCCCTAGTCTTATAAGCAATGGTCCTCCTATCAAAAAAATACTTCCGTTCATTTCAAAACCACAGATAAATACTATCTTTTGCCCAACCACAAGTCTTATCATTATGGAAACCTGGGATGATTTGAATAATAGACCAGTAACAGAGCATATTGATGATAACCTTGGATGGAAAGAATATCATCAAAATTGGGCACCACACTGGGAATTGTGTTGGTTTGAAGGGATTGATTTTGGGCTCCTAGGATTCTCTTCCAATACTAGCATACATGTAATTCCACCTCAACATCTTATAGGAAGAATGCACCAGGCGCCAACCCTTGCAGCCAGAGAATAATTGGAAGAAATGGGAGATATAACTAGACTACACTCTACATTCAGGAGATAGTATTGTCAAAATCTACAACAATGGCAGACTACACTAGACCATTCTGATTTTGTTATCAACCAAATGATATCTCTACAATCTTGGCCACAACAAGATCCTTCTCAAAGAGTTTTTGAAATCAATTATCATCAATACAAGGCTATGTGGGACCACATGTGTTTATGGAGCGACAGATACAAATATTATTACGGCATGATGAAATTTTCAAGTAATCCCATAAATAACACTAATCCTGAACCAGAATGTCTTGAAGCATGGTGGAGAAAGTTTGGTTTAAACTCAAGTGCCATTCATCCAGACGTCATAGAAACTTGGCAATTTTTCCACCAAGTAAATCTGTCAGATAATGTTCATCGTCTTGGCCAAATCTCCAATACTGGTTTCATGAACATGTTCATAGATGAAAAGCATCCTTGGATCATCAGAGTCAAATATGTCCTTCAACAAGAAGAATATAGCAATGAAGACCCAAATATGTACCGGGAGGTTTTTACACAACAATGGGATCCATATCATTTTAACCATTTTCATGATCAACCTATTGAATAAAGGTTATTAGTGGGACCTGTCCACTATCATGTCTTACTGGTTGACAGTGGTGTCAATAGATTTTCGTGGGTTCACGATACAAACTCCACTTTGTACAAACTCTTGTTGTTTAGCTATCGCAAGGAATCTTGGAAACCCAGAGCACTTCTCTGGCTTTTGGTGTGGTTTTACCCACATTTCCAAGGAACGTCCAAATACATGGAAAGATGATTAGAATATTGGTCGGATGGATCTTGCATGTTCTCTCCACCAAGTATACAATAGATCTAGAAATTAGATTTGATTCTTTGGGGAATAAGTCGAATGTCTTTTCAAAAAATGATTCCTTTCTCCAAAAACTTGTATATAAGGAGAAGGGAGGTTCATAGCAAGGGGTCTCAGTTTTAGTCAGTCCGAGTCTTCTAAGCTCCCTCACTTTGAGCTTTGAGTCTTTTTTTTTAAAGTTGTTTTGATAAGCCTATGTGATTGTGGCTCGGCCAGCACGAACCTAAAGTGGCATAAGAATTTAGTTTCAGTCTATCAGTTTGTGTGTAATGTTTTGAGAGAGAGAATCTTGTGCTCAAATTCAAGTTTGTAAACCCATGTCGTTTTTGCTCATATAATACAAATCAACTTCTGCATGTTTATCTTTGAAAAATTTCTATTCTCTTGTCTGTGTATTTTTCTATTTATGTTTGTCTACTAAAGCGATTTTTAGAAGTTCACTGGAGGTTGGTGCCTGATAGTTCACTGAGAAGACTGTCGGAAGTTCACTTAGGTCCAGAAGAGCATCATGGTAAGTCCTGCTAGGTAGGTGGCCACTAAGGGCAGTAAGGTGTTGGGTTGTTCGAAGGTTCAAGTGTGGATTTTCTTGGGTTCACCTAGGGGCAGATCACAGAAGAAAGCATCAGCAGAAGCAGACAAGCAAATACAAGCAAGAAAAACAAGAAAAGACAACCTTTCAAGCTTCATTCTCCGGTGGAGGAAGCCTTTGTGTTCATTTTGTGAATAGATAAACTTCAAATTACCTTATGAAATAAAAGTACAGTTTTCTGCTTTACTAACTCTTGTGTTGTTTCAACACAATCAGTAATGTCTGTTACTCTGTTGTTTAATTGGTTTATAGACTGGACTATTGTGTTTGTAGAAACTTGTAGATATTTGATTTGTCCTTTTTGGGCATAATCATTTGTTACAAAAGTGTGAGTAGCCATTCCTCTCAAGCTCTGTGAGTAGCCATTGTTACATAGATTGTACTTTTCTTTCATAAGGTAATTTGAAGTTTATTGTTCACAAAATGAACACAAAGGATTCCTCCGACAGAGAATGAAGCTTGAAAGGTTGTCTTTGCTTGATTTTCTTGCTTGTATTTGTTTTTCTACTTCTGTCGATGCTTTCTTCTGTGATCTCAGCTTGAACCTAGTGACCCTCTAGGTGAACCCAAGAAAATCCCAGCTTGAACCTTCGAACAGCCCAACGCCTTACTGCCCTTAGCAGCCACCTGCCTTACGAGACTTACCACAATGCTCTTCAGGACCTAAGTGAACTTTAGACAATATTCTCAGTGAAGTTTCGAGCACCAACCTCCCGTGAACTTATGAAAATCACTTTAGTAGGCAAACATAAATAGAAAAATACACAGACAAGAGAATAGACCATTTTCATAGATAAACATGTGGAAGCTGATTTGTATTATATGAGCCAAAATGACATGGATTTATAGACTTGTATTTGAGCACAAGCTTCTCTCTCTCAAAACATTACACATAGACTGATAGACTGAAACTAAATTCTTCTACCACTTTAGGTTCGTGTTGGTCAAGGCAGAATCATGCAGGCTTATCAAAGAAACTTAAAAAAAAGACTCAAAGCTCAAAGAGAGGGAGCTTAGAAGACTCAGACTGACTAAAACTGAGACCCCTTGCTATGAACCTCTCTTCTCCTTATATACAAGTTTTTGGAGAAAGGAATCATTTTTTGAAAAGACATTCGACTTATTCCCCTAACAATCAAATCTACTTTCTAAATTTATTGTATACTTGGCGGAGAGAACATTCAAGAGCCATCCAACCAAGATTCTAATCATATTTCCATGTATTTGGAAGTTCCTTGGAAATGCGGGTCAAACCATGCCAAAAGCCAGAGAAGTGCTCTGGGTTTCCAAGATTCCTTGTGACGACTAAACGACAAGAGTTTGTACAAAGTGGAGTTCATATCATGAACCCATGGAAATCAACTGACACCACTGTCAGCCAGTAAGACATGATAGTGGACAGGTCCCACTAATAACCTTTATTCAATAGGCTGATCATAAAAATGTTTAAAATGATATGGATCCTAATGTTGTGTAAAAGCCTCCCGGTACATATTTGGGTCTTAATTGCTATCTTCTTCTTGTTGAAGGACATATTTGATTCTGATGACCCAAGGATGTTTTCCATCTATGAACATGTTCATGAAACCAGTATTGGAGATTTGGCCAAGACGATGAACATTATCTGACATATTTACTTGGATGACAAATTGCCAAGTTTCTATGACGTCTGGATGAATGGCACCTGAGTTTAAACCAAACTTTTTCCACCATGCTTCAAGCCATTCTGGTTCAGGATTAGTGTTATTTATGAAATTACTTGAAAATTTCATCATGCAGTAATAATATTTGTATATGTCGCTCCATAAACACATGTGGTCCCACATAGCCTTGTATTGATGATAATTGATTTCAAAAAGTCTTTGAGAAGGATCTTGTTGTGGCCAAGACTATAGAGATCCCATTCAGTTGATAACAAAATAAGAATGGTATGGTCTAGTCTGCCATTGTTGTAGATTTTGACAATACCATTTCCTGAATGTAGAGCGTAGTCTGGTTATATATCCCATTTCTACCAATTTTTCTCTAGCTGCAAGGGTTGGCGCCTGGTGCATTCTTCCTATAAGATGTTGAGGTGGAATTACATGTATGCTAGTATTGGAAGAGAATCCTAGGAGCCCAAAATCAATCCCTTCAGACCAACGCAATTCGCAGTGTGGTGCCCAATTTTGATAATATTCTGTCCATCCAAGGTTATCATCAATATGCTTTGTTGCTGGTCTATTATTCAAATCATCCCAGGTTTCTATAATGATAAGACTTGTGGTTGGGCAAAAGATAGTATTTATCTGTGGTTTTGAAATGAACAGAAGTATTTTTTTGATAGGAGGACCATTTCTTATAAGACTAGGGATGGTGAGATAATAGGTTGGATGACCTAAGGATGTTCTTGCCAACCCATGCGGTTCAACAACTGCAAGAAAAGGAGTTCCTAGGACACAATCTATAGGAATATCAACTAGGAGGAATTTCATACCATGGGAACATTGGTCAAACCATATTAATGCCTTAGGACCTTCAAAGATAATATTGGTAGAAACATTTCCCAGACCTATGACATAATATTTACTAGGGAGCAGTATTTAGAAGGGATCAAATCTTGATTGAGTAAATTCATGTCAGAACTAGTATCTAACAGAGCATTGAGGAAGAAGATTTCTCCTTCAATTTCTATAATGATTTCAACATGGTATTTATGGTATTGGATAGTCAATATTTTCATAGCATTTAACCCTTGTAAATGGTTGGGATCATGTCTGGCGATGTGTAGATTATTTTCTTGTTCRTTGGSCACATMTTCAAGTGGAGGAGGAGATGATGTCACTTGTTCTTTTAGAGATTTTATTTCTTGGCGAGCCCAAGAATCAACTTTATATGAATCTTCAGAAGTTTCTTCATATTGATTAAGCTTGAGGAAAAGTTCTGCAACTTCTTTCTTTAGATAAAATACTTCTTTAGCCAAATCAGTCAAAGAAGGATGTTGGAGCTTGGTCTCCTTATTATGCTTGATAAAAGACTTGGTATTTCTTTCAAATGAAGCATCTAAAAATAAAGGCTTCGTACATGTTGAAGAAGAAACTCTTGGATCCTTCTGTTTCTATTCGAAGGCCATTGTTTTTAAAAATCATTCTAGAAGACCTTTCTTCATTTCCCCTTCTAGTAAAGATTTGATCTGTGCTAGCACTTGAGCATCCTGATCACCTGTGTCTTTCCACATACATACTTTTATTTTTTCTCTGTTCTTGGGAGAGTCTGATGCTGAATCTAAACCAGAAGAATTTTCACATAAACAATAGTTAGGATCATTGCAATGCCAATGATGAGCCATGAAAATTTCTTCATCGGATGAAGCATACTCAAATTCTGAAGTATCTATTTATTCTAAGCAACAACCTTCATGGAGATGATGAACTTCTTCTCTTTTGACAAAAGGATGGTGAGGACATTGGTTTGTGGTATGATCATTTTCTCCACACCTATTACAGTGTGTTCTTTTTGTTAATTGTCGCTCGGTTTCTATGTTGGCCTTTTGTTGTGCTTCTCTAGCACTTTGTTCAAATATTTTCCATTTGGAATTTCTTGAAGTTTTTCCCTCTGGGCATGAGCTTGCAATGTGTCCAGATTTACCACATAGCCAGCATTGTACTTTCTGTCTTTCTTGAGCAGAATGTGTTTTTAGTTTTATATCTTTTGGATTAAAGTAGTGAGTTCTTTGTGTATACCTGGATTTTCTGGTTGGATTCCATCTGTATTTTGTTGTCTTCATATTGTGTTGGTGCTTATTATCTTTCTTTCTCCGCTTGACCGGGTCAGCCAGATATAGTCCATATTTTTCACAGATAGATTTACTATCTGGTAGATGAGACAATTTCTGGATAGACTTGTGGAATTTCGTATTTGTGCATAATCCTATCAAGGCTTTGGTGATGAGTGAATAAATTTTACCCCAAGTATGCATTTCATAAAGTAATTTGAAGATTTCTTGCATTTTGAGATATTCAACAAATTTACTAGGGATGGCGGCAACGTATACTTGTTTCCACAAAAGATTCTAGCTATCTTTTACTTCATATATCCTTTGGGTCCATTCTTTGTGGAATTCTTCGTATTCAGACATCTTTCTACATTTGATATTCATTAATATCAGTTCATGTTTGTCAGCAATTTCTTCTTCTGTCCCACACCAGTGTTCTAAGATTAGTGTGGTAAGGGCTCCAATTATATTACTCTGTGGTGTTCCATTAAGGTGATAAACTGCATCTCCTTGCTCATCTTTGAGTACTTCTTCTTTTATTTTTACTATCATTATTGGAGATGAGATAATTTCCCACCATTTACTCAAAGTTCTCGTGAAGCATTGGATCAAACATTTGCATGCCTCTATTTTAATTTTCCCTTTCATACACATTATTCTATAAGAAACATACATTCTGTCAAGAAATTGGTGAATCTGGAAAACTAACAGACCATCTATATTCCATTCGAGAAACCATTCTTCACCAAATGACTGTGAATCAGGCATTTTTCCTTTTTTAAGAAGATCAGGTGCTAGTGGTATGCTCATATGATGAGATATATTTTCATATGAAGGGCGTTGGATGGAGACTAGGGAAAGATTTGGATTGGTAGAGGAAGAGGGATCAACGTCTTCTGTCGGTAAATGAGCTGGGAATTTTTCCTGAATTTCTTTTTCTTCTGGGATATATACAAGAGAAATAATAGATATGGATGAGTGGGGAAGAATAAAATACCGAGGAATTGGTTTATCAGGATGAGTATCTTTCTCTTGTATTTTTAAGAGAGTTCTTCCCACTACTGAAAAAGATTCTTCTAATCCTTCCATTAATTCCTCGTGATTTTTAGCAGAATCATCAGTTTTCTTCTTTACTAACTCTTGTGTTTTTTCAACACAATCAGTAATGTTCGTTACTTTGTTGTTTAATTGGTTTACAGACTAGACTATTGTGTTTGTAGAAACTTGTAGATCTTTGATTTGTCCTTTTCGGGCATAATCGTTTGTTACAAAAGTGTGAGTAGCCATTCCTCTCAAGGTTGTATTAGTCCATTTTATCTGTTCAGACACAGACTGTACTTTTCTTTCTAAACCAAATAGTTGGGAAACTTCATCTGCCAACATAAGAGGCACAACTCTATCTTGTTTGCTTCCATCTTCAAGGATAATGCCTTTGAAAGGCGAGAAGGTGGATGTTGATTCTACTGGTTTTCCTTCCAGATTTTTCCATTCATGTCTAGAAGGACTTCCTGTTTCTAACATTTGGATTGCTGGATTTTGCAATTTTTGTTTCCAGACATAGAAAGAAATCCAAAGATTGTTTTTGGAGATAAATGTATACCATTCTTGAGACAGACAGGTTTTTTCCTTATTAGGGATGGATAGATTGAATTCTTTTGACTCTGGATGAGTAAAAAGATCCCAATTTAGCATTTTCTTTATCCATTTTTCTTCAATGGTGTTTTTTGGACACCCCATCATGATAGAGTGAAATTTATGGATTTCAGAAATATTTGGTCTTTGGAGAGATGGGGGTATGGGATTATCAAATATGTAGGCTGGAATAACTTTGTCACATTGTTCTATGTAACCCAATCCATATTTGGGAGATCTAGGTGGTATCATACCTTTATAGACGTCTTGGAGTCTAGGATATAATGTCTCAATGGAGGGCATGTGGTGGATCATGAGACAAGTTATGGGATCATAATGTGTTAAATTTAAATACCTTTCAACAACTTTATCGGAGAACATGGAGCTAAGGCTACTTTTAGAAGTATTGTATTCAACATCCCTTACTTCTTTAAAAGACATAGAGAGATCCATAACCTTAAAGATAATAATAACTATCACTGCACATAAAACTAAGGCGTTTAATTCTAGTTCTCTGAGAGAATTTTGAATAGGCTCCTGGTCGACTGCTCAGGCAATGACTATCTAGAAATAAGAGAGTTGCAAAAGTGGAAACCTTGTCTTTCAAAGGCCCAAGACTTTTGATACGGTTCTCGCATATATATATACTAATGAAACATATAACATAGAGATAAGTTTGTTATCATACCCGGGTCAAAATGAGGCTTGGCTCTAATACCATTTTGTGAACACAAAGGCTTCCTCCGATGGAGAATGAATCTTGAAAGGTTGTCTTTGCTTGTTTTTCTTGCTTGTCTTTGCTTTTCTGCTTCTACCAATGGTTTCTTCTGCAATCTCAGCTTGAACCTGGAAACCCCCTAGGTGAACCCAAGAAAATCCCATCTTGAACCTTCGAACAACCCAATGCCTTACTTCCCTTAGCGGCCAACTACCTAGCGGGTCTTACCACGATGCTTTTCAGGACCTAAGTGAATTTCTAGCAATCTTCTCAGTGAAATTTCAGGCACCAACCTCCAGTTAACTTCTGACAATCACTTAAGTAGGCAAATAGAAATAGAAAAATACACAGACAAGAGAATAGACAATTTTTAGAGATAAACATGCAGAAGCCGATTTGTATTATATGAGCCAAAATGACATGGGTTTACAGACTTGAATTTGAGCACAGACTGCTCTCTCTCAAAACATTAAACATAGATTGATAGACTGAAACTAAATGCTTCTGCCACTTTAGGTTCGTGTTGTCCGAGCCAGAATCACGTAGGCTTATCAAAGAAACTTAAAAGAAAGACTCAAAGTTCAAAGAGAGGGAGATTAGAAGACTCAGACTAACTAAAACTGAGACCCCTTGCTATGAACCTCCCTTTTCCTTATATACAATGTTTTGGAGAAAGGAATCATTTTTTGAAAAGACATTCTACTTATACCCCTAAGAATCAAATCTACTTTCTAGATTTAGTGTATACTTGGCAGAGAGAACTTGCAAGATCCATCTGACCAAGATTCTAATCATCTTTCCACATATTTGGAAGTTCCTTGGAAATGCGGGTCAAACCACACCAAAATCCAGATAAGTGCTCTGGATTTCCAAGATTCCTTGCGACAACTAAATGACAAGAGTTTGTACAAAGTGGAGTTCGTATCATGAGCCCACGAAAATCGACTGACACCACTATCGGCCAATAAGACATGATAGTGGACAGGTCCCACTAATAACCTTTATTCAACAAGATGATCATGAAAATGGTTAAAACGATATGGATCCCAATGTTGTGTAAAAACCTTCTGGTACATATTTGGGTCTTCATTGCTATCTTCTTCTTGTTAAAGGACATATTTGATTCTGATGACCCAAGGATGCTTTTCATCTATGAACATGTTCATGAAACCAGTATTGGAGATTTGGCCAAGATGATGAACATTATCTGATAGATTTACTTGGTGGACAAATTGCCAAGTTTCTATGACATCTGGATGAATGGCACTTGAGTTTGAACCAAACTTTTTCCACCATGCTTCAAGCCATTTTGGTTCAAGATTAGTGTTATTTCTGAAATTACTTGAAAATTTCATCATGCAGTAATAATATATGTATATGTCACTCCATAAACACACGTGGTCCCACATAGCCTTGTATTGATGATAATTGATTTCAAAAATCCTTTGAGAAGGATCTTGTTGTGGCCAAGACTATAGAGATCTCATTCGGTTGATCACAAAATAAGAATGGTCTAGTGTAGTCTGCAATTGTTGTAGATTTTGACAATACTGTCACATACCCACTACCTGAATCAGATTTTTTTTTCTGGTCTTCTGCCGAATCAGAAACCCTAAACCTCCATGGAGGACCAACATAAGCTGGCTCTTTCTCTCTCCCCGCTCCCATGTGGTCGCAGTTCATGATCACAATCCAAATAAACATAGTACCTCTTTCATATTTCGCACCTCGGCACTACAGTGAGGTCGAGTCGTTTGACTCGAAAATCGTCGAATCCCAACAGGGCTAGCGATCGGCCAATGGGGACGAATCCCTACAGGGTTAGCACATGGCTAATAGGAACAAATCCCGCCAGAGTCAGAGAACAGCCAATGAGAAATGGCCCCGTTGCGTGGTTAAGTGGAATATAGGTGGCATAGAGGGAAACGTGACACGGTAGTCGTCATGACAAGAGGGACCCCACTTCACACGCCACACTATTCCGGACCCCCCCCCATTAAAGGAAAAATGGCAAGGGGGGTCCGGAATCCACCTGAGAGCCGTTGATCATGATGAATTAATCTCGACCGTTCAAGAGTTGCATGTCCAATTCCGGACACCCCCTCCCCCCACATTAAAAGCAGAATGGCAAGGGGGCTCCGGAATGCATCCTCAGTCGTAGATCTGGGCAGGTGGACTCTGGCCATCTAGATCTGATCACTACTTACCCTAATGCACGTTCGCGCCCCAGCGTAAAACTTGCATCTCTTCCTCACATCGGATGGTCATTACGGACACTGAGATTTCCTGAAGGAATCTTGTCCGTCCATCGGGACTTAGCCACATGCTATTGTCTCGACATTATGGATCAAGATTTGTCAAGTCAAGAGCTTGAGATTTTGTCAATGGAACTCCCGAATCCTCGATCCCCGATTTCCCGAGATGGGTAATCTCTCGACACGTCACCTCCTTAAATCGGATGGTCCACAATTGCTCTTGGGTTTCCACCCAGGAAAGTCCCGACTCCTTGCCGCCAGAACTCTCGATCTCGCGATTCCCGATTTCCCGAAATGGGATATCTCTTGATGCGTGGCCTCCATCAATTGGACGGATCAGATCTGTCCCAGGGTTTTCATCATGGAAAATATCGAACTCTTGTCAACAGGAATCCCAATCCCGTGATTCCCGATTTCCCGAAATGGGAGATCTTACGACACGTGGCCTCCGTTAATCGGATGACTCAGATCGGTCCCTACCCATGCATTCTTACCCGACTCCTTGGTCTTGGAAAATATCCATGGTCCAGGTAATCTCATGGACCTTGGAGATCTACGATCCCCAAATTCCTCGCTGCCCACGAAGACACAGAAAACAAAGGGGTAAGGCATTTTAACACCTTACCTTCTCCTACCAATCCAACGA
>JZKD02S0381591.1:304637-317379 GCA_000966675.3 Picea glauca
TATATATATATTTCAATATGACAGAGGCTAAACACTTATCAGACCTAACACCAGGGGTCAAGCAACTGCTGAGAGGGGTGCTCGTTTCCACCCAACCGTAGGCCTAGCGACTCCTAGCAGATTTACCACTAGCCACCCCCAAGCTGAGACCAAGATGCTGTGAGACTGTGTCTCTATTTGCCAGTGACCAGGAGCAAAGTTTGCAATCCTTCCTCTCTGCTATCACTCACTCTGTATAATGCCAGAGTTCTCCCCTCGCGTCCCCTTCCGCAATCGCTTCTGCCCCACGTCTTATCCTCTTGCGAGGTTGCGTGTGGCGTGATTAACCTCGCGTTGATCAAGCCTGACAGATCTACGAATGGGAGGTTCACTTCCCATCCCTCATTAAACCATCTACCTACCAGCCTACGAGACATTTAATTCAGGGCCAACGAGCCGCTTTTGGTTCTCCGGGCCAGTGATGTCCAAATACGGTATTAATTCTCGGTGGAAGTTAACGCCACCTTTCCAGGTGCCTTCCACCGCCATCGTGGTCTCTTTTTCTGCACATCCCCTCTCAGCAGTCCTGCAATAAATTCAAAATGTTATTCACATTCATTGACCTTTTCCTCAAGGTCCATTTACATCACATATTCACATTTATGAGTTTGCCATAGTTCTTGGCCAGTCTAGTTATATTTACAAGCTGGCCGAAACAGGGTGTTACAAATACCATCTCCTAAATGTAGAGCGTAGTCTTGTTATATCTCCCATTTCTACCAATTTTTCTCTGGCTACAAAGGGTTGGCACCTGGTGCATTCTTCCTATAAGATGTAGAGGTGGAATTACATGTATGCTAGTATTGGAAGATAATCCTGGGAGCCCAAACTCAATCCCTTCAGACCAATGCAATTCCCAGTGTGGTGCCCAATTTTGATGATATTTTGTCCAAGGTTATCATCAATATGCTTTGTTGCCGGTCTATTATTCAAATCATCCCAGGTTTCTATAATTATAAGACTTGTGGTTGGGAAAAAGACAGTATTTATCTGTGGTTTTGAAATGAACAGTAGTATTTTTTCGATAGGAGGACCATTTCTTATAAGACTACGGATGGTGAGATAATAGGTTGGATGACCTAAGTATGTTCTTATTGACCCATGTGATTCAACAATGACAAGAAAAGGAGTTCCTAGGACACAATCTACAGGAATATCAGCGAGGAGGAATTTCATACCAAGGGAACATTGGTCAAACCATATTAATGCCTTAGGTACTTCAAAGCTAATATTGCTTGTTTTGCTTGCTTGTCTTTGCTTTTCTTCTTCTATCGATGCTTTCTTCTGTGATCTCAACTTGAACCTGGCATCCCCCTAGTTGAACCCAAGAAAATCCCAGCTTGAACCTTCGAACAGTCCAACGCCTTACTGCCCTTAGTGGCCACCTACCTAGCGGGACTTACCATGATGCTCTTTAGGACCTAAGTGAATTTCTGGCAATCTTCTCAGTGAAATTTCAGGCACCAACCTCTAATGAACTTCTGACAATTGCTTTAGAAGGGAAACAGAAATAGAAAAATACATAGACAAGAGAATAGACAATGTTCAATGATAAACATGCAAAAGCTAATTTGTATTATATGAGCCAAAAAGGCATGGGTTTACAGACTTGAATTTGAGCACAGGCTACTCTCTCTCAAAACATTACACACAAAGTGATAGACTGAAACTAAATGCTTCTACCACTTTAGGTTCGTGCTGGCCGATCTAGAATCACGCAGGATTATCAAAGCAACTTAAAAGAAAGACTCAAAGATCAAATAGAGGGAACTTAGAAGACTTAGACTGACTAAATCTGAGACCCCTTTCTATGAACCTCCCTTCACCTTATATACAAGTTTTTGGAGAAAGGAATCATTTTTTTGAAAAGACATTTGGCTTATTCCTCTAAGGATAAAATCTACTTTCTAGATTTATTGTATACTTGGCGAAGAGAACATGCAAGAGCCATCCGACCAAGATTCTAATCATCTTTCCATGTATTTGGAAGTACCTTGGAAATGCGGGTCAAACCATGCCAAAAGCCAGAGAAGTGCTCTGGGTTTCCAAGATTCCTTGCGATAGATAAACGACAAGAGTTTGTACAAAGTGGAGTTCGTAACGTGAACCCATAGAAATCGACTGACACCACTGTCAGCCAGTAAGACATTATAGACTTATTAGTCATTTTCAGTGTGAGTATGAAATTTTTCTTCATATCTCAATGTGTCCCACATCTTCGTATAGAGTTTGCGTACTATGATTGGTTGTCCATTCATCATTTGGATGGAAGTTTTGGTTTTATTGACCCATTGGTGGTGATTTAAAATAAAATTACATATGATTTCTCCATCATTAGGTCCATATTGGTAGAGGTTTTGTACTCTGTGAAGTGGGAGAGTACTCATGGAACATATCAGTTCTGGATCAACTGCTCTTTTGTTAACTTCGAATGCTTCCCACCATTCGTCTAGCCAAGTTGGAGTTCTTCCTGATGTGGCAGTGTTTACATTTCCAAACTTGATCATGGTCAGGTCATTTTCTTTTTTTAAGAAATCCCACCATAAGTTTTTGTAGCGAGAATAATCATAATCACTATCAGGAAAATAGATGTTAGGATTTCTTTGAGGCCACTGTAGTAACAACCTTGGTCTGTGCAAACAATAGTATTGTTGATGTGATCCTCTGTGGTTGTGGATTTCCCAAATAAGATCAATATCATGGAAGGTACTGCTTAAAGCATAGTGAGCTTCATATTTCTTTTGAGCTACTCTGGTGATGACGGGGAGTAGAAAATTTGATGTTGGTCTTGCTCAAACCTCGGGGACCATTATTTGTGGGCAATGTAAACTTGTTGAATTTATGATCTAAGTGCTTCTTAATTCCCAATGCGGCCTTCATTCTTCTTTGTATTGTTCACAATTGAGAAGATCAAGGATAGACGTTAAGACTTCTGAGCCATTTTGCCAACGAACAGAGATGATCATTGCATGAGATTGCAAATGTTCTCGGCTTAGGAAATCTGGAATACCATTATATGTACCTTTGATATGTTCTTTTTTTTTTTTTTTAATAAAAAGTAGATCCTGTTATATTAAAGCTTCACAAAAAAAAGGAGCATACATGACGCATAGTTGCCAGGTGTCCTCCCTGTGTAGGAAACCAAGACACCTGGCTATCCCACTGTAGCATGTCCAAAAAAAACAAATATAGAGAGAGCATAGCACCACCCTGCCCGTAGGAAACCAGGGGGTATATTCATGTTTAACAGTAATCTAAACATGCAGATTCTAAGGCTATCCAAGCTAACACTTAGTGGACTACAGTCCTGGTAAATTACGACAACAGACATAGAGAAAAGCATACAGACAATAAGACTTGTTAACCGACGCTCCCATTAGCATCCTTCGTTTCTTCCTCACTGACTAGAATTGCAAACGATTGTGCACAGGTTGGGCATTGGCATTTGGGCGTGACGTTGGAGTAGGCCGCATAGAGCATATCCAGGCGCTGGCTTACGCAAACCGCTCGGAAAATCTGATCATCAACCAGACTTCGGACTTCAAAAATGAGCTGCAACTGCTCCGGAAGAAAGAAGGGTGGCGAGGGCGGGCTTGGCAGCTTGTTGTCTCTTCCCAGTCGTCCTGTGTCCTTGACTTCTCCGGTGTCCATCTGTGGCTCCTCCTCGATGATGCATGTCACTGCGCAAGGGTCTAAGGAGTCTTTGGCGTAGGGGTCAGAGGAGTGTTTGCTGCAGGGTGTCTCTGAGTTGATGAAGAAAGTGGGGGGGTCCCAATTATCGGGGACTGTAAACATTTTTCGTTCTGAGAAATCCGGTGGGAGCTCAATGCTCAAGTCTTCTTCCACAATTGTGCCGGGAGGTGAGCCTACGGCCCTTATCGCTTGTCGTCGTCTCTGCCTAGCTAAAGTCACTACGCATTTGAAATCCCGGTGATGTTTCCTTCTGGAGTCAGCTGCATACCAGCCAGCCCCCCTACGGGGCCTCCCTCTCAATCTCGGCATAGCTAGAGCGAAGGTCAAGGCTAAGTTGTTGAGAGCTCTGTAGCAGCTTCGCTGCTCAGGAAGATGCCAGGACAAAATAGAACTCCCGGGAAGGCTGGTGGGTGGATAAGATGTGATTAACGCCATTAAAGCCATGAGCTTGGTGCTCTGGCTGGCCGAACTGAGGTCACTCATGCAGGGGTGCATCGGAGGATGAAGGCGGTAGGAAATAATGCGCATCATAACTCGCGAAGTGTGTGGTGAGGGTCGATATTAATGGCCTCCCACACCCCCTTGCCACGTCCCTCGCCACGTCCCTTGCTCTCGGCACATGTCACCCCATCCGGGGTTGGGAAATCTTTACTGGCCAATAGCTTGCAGCGGTTGTAGAGAGCAGAGGGCTCATTGCTTTTGATGTCCCAAGTTATGTGCTCCCTTTCCCTGTGTACGCCCTCATTGGCTAGGAGATCGGCGACTGTGTTTGCCTTCCTCTTAACGTGGGAGGGGATGACACTGATATTATGCCTGAGTAAGTTTTTGAAGTCTTCTAGCAGTCCTGCAAGGCGCCAGCTGGGAGAGATTTTTTGTGGGTGTCCCCCATGCAGGATCTTAGTGATGAGCTGGATGACAATTTGGGAGTCCCCTTCCAGAATGATTTTATGACTGGTTAGGGAAATAGCTTGTTGGAGTCCCTGTAGGAGGCCTGTCAGTTTTGCAACATTGTTTGTAGTCTCTCCTAAATATCCCGCACTCAAAGTTAAGATTTCCTCGATGGAGTTCCTAATGACCGCTCCATAGCCAGCTGGTCCAGGGTTGCCTTTTGAAGCTCCATCGAAGTTGATTTTTATGAATCCAGCTGGTGGGGGGGTCCAAAGGGTGGGGCTGGGGAAGTAACTCTTGGGAGGTCGGAATACCCCTGAGTCTTTTAGGTTGAGTTGCCAACCTTGGAAAATAAGTGTCTCCTCCCGGTTGCACTCTTTGTTCTGAGGTTGCCAGTTCTTGCTTTAAATTGTTTCTCTGATGAGCCTAGCAACTCTGCTCCAGGTTGCCTCTGCTGGGGAGTTCTTGGAGTGAAAGATGTGTTTGTTCCTCTCCTTCCATATCTGCCAAAGAATGAAGCCTGGGAGTAAAAGCCAGATATGATTCAGAATGGGGTTGTTGTAAGTGATTGAATCCCAATTTTCAATGGTGTCTCTGATACTGCCTTGGTTTTGGTTGGATCGGCGCATTGTTTGTGCTCCCCGGTCCCAAATTATTTGACTGTAGCTACATCCGTTAAAGAGATGTTCTTTAGTCTCTTCTTGGGATTGACAGAGAATGCACATGGATGGTCTAGTGAATCCTCTCTTCCTGAGATTATCCCACGTTAGAATTCTATTGTGGATGATTAGCCAGAGGAAGGTGGATACCTTGGGCCAGAGCTCTTTACGCCAAATCTTTCTCTAGATATTATCCCCTTGCTGATTGTTGTGGTTGCAGTATATGCCATAGGCTTCTTTTACCGAGAAGCTTCCTGAAGCTGAGTGTCCCCATATGAGTATATCGGGCCCCTCTCTTCGGGGGATTTTCCTGCTTCCAGCCTCTTGCTACCAGGCAGCCAGGTTTAGATCAGGGGGTGTGCCTAGCTCATGGTTGGAGGTTTTCCATTGTCGCCAGGTGTGTTCTGCTGCTATGGGTTTCCAGAGATCACGTACCTTCATCACGGGGGTCTGATTGAGGGCAAAGTGGAGGGGTGCAAGTTCTGCTAAATCCTGTAGAGGCTTAAGTTGTTGCCACGAATCTTGCCAGAACCTTGCACTATCTCCATTGCGTATTTCCCAAAAGGCGTGTTTCTGTATCATATCTCTATTTTGCCAAGTTGTGTTCCATATGTTCGAGCCCTGAATTTTGATTTTGTGTCTGATTAGCTGATCCGGTTGCGTTGTAGGAGCATATGTGTTCTTCCAGATTTGAGCCCATAATGCATCTGGTGTTTTCATCCACCTCCACCATATCTTGGCTCCCATTATCTGGTTGAGCTTTCCGGGGTCCTGTAGCCCGAGGCCTCCTCTGCTTTTTGGTGTGCATACTTTCTCCCAGCACACCAGGGCCCATTTCTTCTTGGCCTGCAATCCTTGCCAGAGGAAATTCCAATGGATGTTTCTGATTGCTTTGATGATGTGCTTGGGGGAAGCTAGCGCCGTGAAGAGGTAGGTGGGAAGGGTTTGGAGGACTGACTTTAACAGGACTAATCTGGCTGCAATGTTTAAAGGCCTGAATGTCAAGTTGGATAATCTATTGGAGATGGAGATAAGGAGGTTGTCCCAGGGAATGGTTTTAGCGGGTGCTCCAGTGAGGGGAATACCCAGGTAATTGGACGGAAGGGAGCTCCTAGGGATTCCCAGGATTCTGGAAATGTGCAATTGGACTGCAGTGGGGGTGTTGAAGAAGAAAAGCTTGGACTTTTCTAAATTCAAAGTCATGCCCGAGGCCTCAGTGAAGTCTGAAAGGATGGAGTTGAGTTTGTGGGCTTCACGTGCTGTAGGGGAGTTCATTAGAAGGGTGTCATCAATGAATTAGCTATGTGAGGGGGCATGCCTTAAATTGTGTAGGGGTAGGCCTGTGAGGGTGCCTTCTAGTACTGCTAACTTAATATAGCGGCCAAGGCCCTCCGCCATTAGAACAAAGAGAAACGGTGAGAGTGGATCACCTTGTCTGATGCCTCTAGAGGCCGAGAAGGGGCGCGAGGGGACTCCATTGACGAGGATTGAGAAGAACGCCGAAGAGGTGAGGTTCAAAATCCAGTTTACCCAATCATGATCAAAGCCAAAGGATTCTAGGATAGCTCGGAGGTATTGCCAGCTGGCTCTGTCAAAAGCCTTTGAGAGATCGAGTTTGATTAACATACCTGGGGTTTTTGTTGTCTTGAGAGAGCTGACCACCTCATTTGCCAATATGACGCTGTCCATTATCTGCCTTCCTTCTACATATCCAGCTTGTTCCTTGGAGATGAGAAAAGGCAAAATTGGCTTGAGTTGATTTGCAATTACCTTGATGATAATCTTGTAGATGATGTTGCATAAGGCAATGGGTCTAAACTGTTTGGGGTTCGTGACTCTTTCCTCCTTTGGGATGAGGGTGAGGAATGTGGCATTGAAGGCTTGAAGCACTTGTCCCAACAATCTGGATTCTTCAACGACCTCCCAAACATCCTGGCCTATTATATCCCAACAGTGGTGAAAGAAGTCTGTAGTGAAACCATCGGGGCCTGAGGCTTTACCTGGGGGCATGAATTTTACGGCTTTGTCCACCTCTTCCTTGGAGATTGGTCGATTGAGAGCTGCATTTTTCTCTGGCGTGATTAACTTGGGGATGTGGCTGGTAACTCGGGAGATTGCGTCACCCCTGTCCACATTATTTTCCGTGAGGAGGGTGTGGTAGTATCCGTGGAGCTCCTCTTCAATGTGTACATGGTCCCTTATTGGTTGGCCCTGCTCATCCTCCAGTTGTGTTATTCTATTGATGTGTCTACGGTGTATCATGGTTCTGTGGAAGAATTTGGTGTTCTTTTCCCCTTCCTTGAGCCACTGAACTCTAGATTTCTGTCTCCAGAGGATTTCCTCTTGCCTCCTTCGTTGCTCAAGTTGCAACTGTAACTGCTCTTCTTCCTGCATGAGTTCAGTAGTGCAGGCACCTGATATAAATATCTTTTGTATTTTGGCTAGCCTGAGTTCTGCATCTTTGATGGCTTAGAGGATATTGCCAAAGGTGTTCTTGTTCTAGTATTTGAGCTTTTGCTTGAAATTTTTAAGCCTTTGTTGGAATCTGTACATCTTGGTGCCCTCGTCAGTCTCAGATTGATTCCACCAGATTTGTGCCAGTTGATGGAAGTCTGGGTGTGTGAGCCAGAATTTTTCAAATCTGAAGGGTTTGAATTTTGGTGTTGCTTCTATGGTGATTTGGAGGGCTATCGGCTAATGGTCCGAGCCCGTTTTGGGAAGGATCAAGATTTCTATGCATAGATCTCTCTCAATTAGGTGTTCTGTTACAAAAAAGTGATCGAGTCTGCAGGCTATATGTTGGCTGCCAGATCTGCGATTAGACCAGGTGAAAGTGCCATTGCTATTCTCTATGTCTACTAGCTTTAGCTGTTCAGGAAGGGTTTTGAACTTACCACTGTCTTTCTCGAGTCGCTTGGTGCCTCCCATTTTTTCCTCCAGTGACATTATCATATTAAAATCACCTCCTAGGATCCAGTTGGGCATGTTCACCAGTTCTTTGACTTGGGCCAGCTTTTCCAAAAATTTATGCTTTTCCTGTTGTCCTTGTGGGCCGTAGACGTTGGTGATGGTCCCCTCCTGATTCGAGCCTATTATTTCAAAATGTACTGACAGGGTACCTGTTGTGGAAAAGGGTCCACTGAGGATCGTGTGGATGGGGTTCCACAATATTGCTAGACCTCCCGCTACTCCCACGGAGTCCGTATAAAAATACTGGCATCCTTTCCATATTCGTTGCATTATGCTCTCAGCTTCCAATCCGGTGCATTTAGTCTCCTGTAACATTAGAATGTATGGGGTTTCCTCTTTGATGCAGTCTCTGAGGATCCTTTGCTTGGATCTTCCGTTAAGCCCTCTAATGTTCTAGGAGATGACCTTCATCATTAAGAGGAGGGGTGTAGGTGGAGGTATCCTTCCGAGAGATTCAGTATCTACCTTGAGTTGATCATTAGGTGCCCAGCTTCTTTGATCAGTTGATGAACTGGTTTCCGACCTCTTCTTTTGCCTTCTCATGGGGTTTTTTTGGAGCTAGAACTTGACTCTGTGGCTATGTCTAGGCACTCTATGGAGCCCGCCGTTGAGTCAAGGAAAATCTTGTGAACCTTTCTCAGTTGTTCTTCTGGGAGACCTTGCAGGTCCCTCTGGTCTAGGGCCTCCTCCAGTTTCTCCAGATCTATGCCCGCTAGATCTTGGGCATTCATTTCCATATGAATATCTCCGTCTGCATCCCCTACGTCTTCTGCGTTGGTTTCTTTAAGCGGATCCGAAGGTGGGGTGGTAGTATTTGTGGCTTTGCCTGTCTGTGAGCCTGCGTGGGGATCCTAGATTTCTTCTTCCTCCGATAGTTGGCTTAGAATGTCGTAAGCGTTCCTGGTTTGGATCCAAGGTCTGGAATCAGCTATCTATCTTCGAGTGGGATTTTTCTTCCTTGCTTGGATCACCGTGAAGCCATCTTTTTCCAGATTCGGAGTGGCTTTGGGGGCTGGCTGATTCAAGGGGCAGTCTCGAAACAGATGGCCATGTTCGTGGCACTTTCTGCATCTGAACGGGATGTGCTCATAGTCAAGGGTTTGTGACCAGTCCTCATCCTGGTATTCCAGTATTACGGCTCCTGGTAGAGCTTTGGCGATGTTCATGTAGACACAGATGCGGGCATATGAAGTATATTTGCGCTGCTTTGTAGCTTCAGAGGCTTTCACGTATTGGCCAATGGTGTTTCCTATTCCCATTAGGATCTCCTCCAGCCAGAACTCTTGCGGGAGGGACTAGAGGTAGATCCAGATGGGTGCCATTGTAAAGTCCTCCTTATCTGGGCTGAAGCACTCTATCCAGTACCGTAGGAAGAGCCTTTCTGAGTTGAAGAAGTAAGGGCCATTTTCGAAGATGCGATCCTTGTCCTCTAGATTGTAGAGTATGATGGTGAAGAAGCCTTTTGAGCTGAGCTGGACGTCATAATCGCCTTTGGGGTTCCACCAGTGTTTTATCCATTTTTGCAGATCCCTTTCGGATGGCCAAAGTCCCAGAAATTTACCAATGAGGGCATGCTCTTGCATAAATTGTGTGTGTTCACCCACCCTGGCAAAGCTTATGTGGTATCTGGGTGCCTTTTCCATTTGTGGGATGCATTTCCCGGGTTCCCAGCTGCGCGGTGCTTTGGGATTGGAAGTGCTAGCTTCCATCTCCATTTCCTGTCGAAGGCCCTACTCTTTGGCGAGTAGCTGCTCTCGGATTTGTTGCGGCGGCTCAAATGCGGGTCTTTTTTCCCGTGTTCCAGATTTATCATTTGTTGTTACATTACTGTATGAGGGGGGTTTCCCCCCCTCTTCAGCGCCCATGGCTGCGGACCAGAGCTGTTGCGGGTTCACAGTGAAGCAGTGGATTTTCACGACCGAAGATGGCGCTGTAGCGATCGGTTGATGTCTCGCATGGGCTGAGTGCTAGGGTTTTCCGGTGAAATTCACCTTTGATATGTTCTATATCAAAATAGAAATTACTGAATAAATCCGGCCACTGAGCAAACTTGGCATCACTGGCCTTTTTAACTTCTTTGTTCAAAACTCTTTTCATGGCTGCAACATCTATTCTTAACAAAACATTTTTATTGATAAGAAAAATTTTGAACTTGTGTATTGCATTCAAGGAAGCTTTTATTTCTTTGTCTAATGCATAATAGTTTTTATCACTAGGTTTCCAAAGACCAGAGGCAAACTGAACTATTTCTTCTGTTTGTATGCCATTATGAATTTTGATTTCTTTGAGTACAGCTCCCCATCCAATATTGCTAGCATCTGTTTCAACAATTTTGTAAAGATCATCGTTAGATATATGAAGAAGTGGCAATATTTTTGCTTTTGCCTTGATTTTCTTGACTGTTTGGGTATGTGTGTCTATCCAAGGATTTGCTTCTTTCTTCAACCTGTCATTCAACAACTTTCTATCTTGTGCACAGTCTTTATAAAAATTTCTTATATAATTGAGACTTCCCAAGAATCTTTGGAGTTGTAATTTGTCCATAAGTTTGTCTGGGAATTTATATGCAAATTCAACAACATGGTTCTGGAGGACCAATTCACCATTATTTATGATGTGCCCAAGGTACTTTATCTCTATTTTGAATAGTTCTAGTTTCTTTTTTGAAAATACTAATCTATCCTTTTGCATAATCTGCAAGAACTTTCTAAGATGTTTGAAGTGTTGTTCAACAAAGGAAGAAAATACTAGGATGTCATCAATATAAACAATCAACCAATCAAAGTATTGTTTTAGGGCATCAGCCATGACTCTCTGAAATTTGGAAGGGGCATTTTTCAATCCAAAGGGCATGAAATTCCATTCATAGTGTCCTGCGGGAACACTGAAGGCAGTTTTTAACTTATCTTCTTCTTTTATGGCCACTTGCCAAAAACCTTATTTTAGATCGAACTTAGAGAAGATCTTTGCTCCAGCAATTCTGGTCAACAAACTGGACTTGTTAGGGATAGGGTATGTGTCATCAACCAATACCATATTCAAAGGTTTGTAGTTGATGATCAATCTAGGGATTCTCGTTACTTGTTCAAAATGTTTATTTACATAGAATCCGTAATAATTCCACGGACTAATAAATTCTCTGATAAGTCCTTTGTGGAGTAGACCTTGCATTTCATCATAGAAAATCTTTTGGTATTCTATGTTCATAGGGATAGCTCTTCATTTGCACGATGTTCCTTCATATGAATCTTTGTAAGGAAGTTCTACTTCATGCTTTTTATGGTGCCAAAATGCAATGGGATTTTCTAAGCATACCTTTGCTTCAAATTCTTTCTGGAGTTCTAAAATTTGTTGTTGTATATGGCTCTGGGAAATTTGATCTTTAATTCTTAGCTCTGTCCTTTTTCTCTTCAATTCTTCTATTTTTAGTACTTTTTTCTGGACTGTGTGGATATGAGATGATATCCTAGATATAGACACAAAAGGGAGTTGGATAAAGATCTTTGAATTTTTGGTTGGGGAGGGAATACTGATGAAATAACCAGGAGATTTATTGGGTAGTCTGGTGGAACCATGTGGCTCAACAACAACAAAGAAGGGAGTGCCAAGAATGCAGGAAAATGGGATTTTTGTTAATAGGAATTTTAAGGATAGACAATAATGTTGGAAACATAAAGTTGCTTCAAGTATTTCATAGAGTAGTTGAGTAGGTTGGTTTCCCAAACCGATAGCACTTTGTTGGGTCTTATGCCAAAATTGGACAGGAATGATATCTTTGTTTAGAAGATTTAGATCAGAACTAGTATCTAGTAAGGTTTTGAGCCGAAACCTTTTTCCCTTGATCATGATATCCAGAAGGACATGGAAATTTTGGTGTTCAATGGACAATATTTGTTGCTTATCTTCTTTTATTGTGGCTTTTTTAATGTATGTTTTTAGCTTCCTAATTTATTTGTCCAGATCAGAGATGGATATAGTTATGTATGTTTTTAGCTTCCTAATTTATTTGTCCAGATCAGAGATGGATATAGTTTGGATAGGGCAGGAAACAAGTGGGGTGAGGATAGGTTGTATGAGAAAATGGGAAAGGATTTTGCTTGTTGACTAGTTTTTGCAGAATGTGGCACGAAATTCTTGTTGTGCTTTTGTCACATACCCACTACCTAAATCAAATTTTTCTGGTCTTCTGCCGGACCAGAACCCCTAAATATCCATGGAGGCCTAGTGTAATCTGGCTTTTTCTCTCTCCTTCTTTGTTCCCATGTGATCGCGGGTCATGTTCTCGGTTCCATTTGAACGCAATACCTATTTTTATTTCGTGCCTCGACGTTACAGTACTATCTAATCGTTTGACTCTGCAATCGTCGAACCTCGACAGGGCTAGCGCCCGACCAATGGGGACGAATCCCTACTAGGTCAGCAACTGGCTAATAGGAACAAATCCCAACAGGGGTAGAGAGCCACCAATGAGAACAGGCCCCTTCACACGGTTA
>JZKD02S0381658.1:0-18478 GCA_000966675.3 Picea glauca
GGGCTTCAGAAGAATATCACTCATGTAACCATTGCTACCAAATCAAAACTTTAGCCCACTTCTTTCCTACACAAATGCCTCCATAACTTCCCACTCCACCCACTTCTAACCTGCATAATAATGTAACTTAGCCCACTTACAATGTTGAGCTACCTAGCTATCCTATCGCCTTTCTAGTTTCAGTTGTTGTTGAATAAATACTTGTAAGAGTTTGTTGCTACCAATCCACTAGAAGTTTTGTTGTTGTCTACCTACTACTAATCTTGTTCTAGCACACTTCCTCCAAGTTTAGCATCTAACAATGTGCTACAAATTCTATAGAATGTTTCTATTTTTAGAAGCACTTCACAGATCCACAGTATTCTTTCCAGTTGAGTTTTGTACCCTTAGAGAGAAGAGATAATACCATGCCCCGTTGCTGAAGAATTCCCTTTTGCTTCCACGGGAGGTACAAATTTAGGCTCATCAGTAAGAAAGAGGTCTGAAACAACAGGAATTTTCGTGGTCGCTCTAGAGGTTCCAAAGAAAAGAAGGACAAGATCCACCATTGCTACAAAAGTAACAGAAACAACAAGTTTTGAGGACAATATTGGTATTGCTACATAATAAACAACATCAATAAGCATTGTGGTTGCCACACAAGAACCAACTGCAAGGGATTCTACTACTAAAGAAGTTGGCACATTTATCAAGGAAGAACAAATAGGTGTTACCACACAAGAACCATCACCTACAAGACATAAGGTTGCCACACAAGGACCAGCCTGTGAAGGCCCTACTATTGCTACACAAGAACCAACCTCAGAAATCCATGTTGTTGCTACACAAGAACCAATAGTAGATAAAGCAGTTGAAGAAAATCCCCACGAGGAAGAGAGTTCTACCCCACATGAACCTATAGTAGAACAACATGTTGCAGAAGCAGTATCCCCTTAGGGATTCAATTAACTCATCTCAAAACCAAGTGGAAATCTTGTTGATAGTTGTTTACTCACTTTTTCATCATGTTCACTACAAAAATTCTTGCCATGAGAGCTTGTGAGGGATCTGCTACAAAACTAGTCGAGACAACAAATCAAAAGAAACCCAATTTTTACCGGATCCCCTATTTCTCAAGATGTCATATACTTGTTGCAGATGTCATGGATTTCTTAGTTATGTAGAATTGCGTTCTTCTTTCTAATTTGTTGTCAAATTCATTAAATGTTATGGGTTTGTATTTAGAAAGTCACTTAAGCTTTCTCTTGTTTTTACTTCTATCCTACTTCTTTACCATTTGTCAATATTTTTAGGACATAAAAATTCTCCAGTTGCGGGGAGAACATTGACAATGGATTTACCTATCATAACCACACCATGACCATCCTTGTTCAATCCAAAACCTTCACCACTCCACTGGACCATGACATCATTTTACTCTACTTCTATGATTCAAATCCATTCCATCACACCCCCCCTAAATATCGAAGAAAGAAAAGGACTAGATCTATTGATGTTGCAGAAGTTGATGGGGCAACTAGCTCAAAGAAAAATAATGATGTTGCTACACAAGAAACGACATCAGAAAACATTAATGTTGCTAAACAAGAACCAACATCAAGAAGCTTTGTTATTGCTACACAAGAACCAACAATAGAAGACCATGTTTTTTCCACATAAGAACTAGCAATAGGAAATGAAGCAACAAAGCAAATTATGAGGGCTACTCAGGACAAACAAACTACTGCACCACAAGAACCTGCAGTAGAACAAGTTGCTACAGAAGAAGATCTTCTTTAAGAGTACGTTGAAGACATCCCTAAGCATACAAAATATTTTGTCAACAACCCTTCATATAATTTTCAAGACAGTATTGATGACGACACATAGCAGGCTACAATTATTCCAGAGGAAACTAGCACAACACCCAAAAAGATACTCAGTTTCATTCATATTCAAAGAAAATATGAACCAGGTCATCTGTCACTGCTAAAGCAACTATTACAAGAAAATACAGTATTGTTGCTCCATATGAACCGACAATAGAAGCAGAAGAAAACATAGTTGTTGCTCCACAAGAACCATCATTAGAGAAAAATAACAGTAGAAACACGGGGACAAGCTCAGGAGACTGCTAATGAAGACGAATATGTTGCTCCATAAGAACATGTAGAAGAAAAAGTTTTTGTAGAAGTAATTCCTACACAAAGC
The DNA here is from genome assembly GCA_000966675.3 of Picea glauca. Lineage (NCBI taxonomy): Eukaryota > Viridiplantae > Streptophyta > Pinopsida > Pinales > Pinaceae > Picea > Picea glauca. The sequence continues at coordinate 2,191 of JZKD02S0381658.1, forward strand.
ATGCCATTTCCAAAATCATTATGCATCAAGAATTAAAGTCTCTATAAAGGTATAAGTTTCCATCAATTGCTCATCAATATTTAAAGGTGTGAGACTGGATTCATTTCAATGGTTCATTGATGCATATATCGGTTCACATATTCAAGTTGTTATGAGTTACAAAGTACTCCATGATTATCATAAACAATGTTAATTGAGTATTCACAAAACATTCCATTACTGGCCTTTTCATTGGACAAGAATTACAAATGCCCAAGTAATGATTTGTTCATATCACAAGATCTATGAACTAGGTATTTAATATTTTGGTAGAAGGAAGCACTAAATTAGATATACACCCACAAAAAAAAAAATCTCAAATACCCAAATCATCCTTTGAGTGAAATCGATTATTTATCAGACCTGTAGAAGTCGTTGTAGATCACTGGTAACATTTGTTGCAGATCCATCAGGTTGCTACAGATCGACTATAGACTTTGAAAAATGGGTCAGCCATTATTTGAAAGTGATTTCAAGATGATGTTGGGTAAGAAATTGATATGTTTTAATCAACACAATATTCTATTGGGTAGTCAAGGTAAATGACAAAAATATTGACAATAGACTTGGTTATTATGCATTTGAAAAGCCCCAAGGGTTAGCTCAAGCAGTCTTAAGCCAGACGTGAGATCTCTCCCCCAGGGAAAAATTAGGGAGGTCACGAGTTCGACTCTCTTGATCCCCTTGGGGTTAGGCTCCATAATTAGGGCCGACAATTTACCTCGTTTACCATCCATGAATCACGGGGAAGTACTCAGAGGGTTTCTCGTAATTTCTTCCGTCAGAACAAAAAAAAAATGCATTTGAAAAATAGAAGCGTCATTCAGTATGGGTCTTACAACTTGGTTCATCAGACTTTGGAGTATATATACAAGGGTACATGGTTGCATGAGGACATGCAACATATTTAGTTGGGGAGAGATTATGAGTCACAATTTTACGATATTTTTCCACCCTCTTTCCCTTATTTATATGCCCTTTTCACTTACCCATAACCTTGTATTAATCATTTTTTAGACTCAAACGTTGGATTTAGGCTCAAGACATTTTTCCATTGCATTCTCTAGTATTTCATTTGATTTTCTAATTAAACATTAGGAAAAATGTGTATTTGTATTTACCTTTGAATAAAGGATTAGTTTACAAATTGTTGTAGATATGTTTGTTATAGAATTGTTTGTTGTAGAACTATTTGCTACACATTTGTCTATTTGATACAAAATCATTTGTTGCAGATCCATGGGCTACATATCCACACACTACATATCCACATGAATTAATATTATGAATTTTTTCTTCATGCTATATTCCGACACTTTGATTTAGTTATCTATTAATTACATTCCACTGCTTGGAAAACCACGCTTTCATTCCTACAATTAATTACTTAAAGATGCCATGAAATAGAACACAACCTCCATATTAACATCTAGTAGAGTCTCCAACAATCATCTCGAGTCTCCAACAGTTAAGCATGAGTTTCCAGACACTAGAAACACTGCCATTAATGCATAGTGGATGCACTCAAATCGAAAATGCTTTGTTCGCATTCAAAGCAATAGTTAGAATACATTCAACGTAGCAGTTAGAATATATTCAAACATCAAAGAAACCTAGATCTTCAAACACATGAGAAAAGTAATATGGCATTGAGTCACTACAAGGAGAACACCTTCTTGTAGAGGTTTTTACGGAACCTCCCCGAAAAAATTATCCCTTAGCTATTTATAGCAAAGATTATTAGCGGAGGTGGTCAACTGGAGGCTTTTGCGGAGGTTTTTTTACCGATACACCTTTAAGGTACATCCTCACTGGTGTGCACCTAAAACATATTGCACAGGTGCTTAAATGTTCAAATGAACCATCATTGTTCACAGCAAAGGTTGTTAGCGAACGCGGGCGGCTGAAGGTTTTTGCGGACATTTTTTTCATGCACCTTTACAGTACATACGCACCAGTGTGTAGATGTTCAAACGCACCATCATAAGTTATAACAAAAATAACAAGCACCGATCAAAGCGCACATGTTCCATTGAATCTTACATATGAGTGCATAAAATTGTTCGATGGTGCACAACAGTAGGGTAAATAAAAAAAAATACTAGAATGATTTTCATTGAGATACCTCTTCTTGTGTTTCCAATCTCTCAAGCAAGAACTAGCTCTCACTCTTTTTTTAAGGACACCCTATTTCCGGTGCTCCTCAACAAGTTGGATAGCTCCACCGATAGATTCCACACATTTCCAATTTGTGGAAATTTCCATGAATTTTCATTTCCTCTCAACGGTGGAACCATGTCTCCTCGGGACATAAGAGTCTAGGTAATTTGTTTATTACCTTCCCATTTGCATTTTCATTTGTTTAAATTTTGAATCGAGCCTGAAATTTGGGACTTTTTTCAAAAAAAAATATGACTCCACATGGTGCATCATTTCGATTTAGCTCGCCCCAGAGCGATGCATCATTTCGATTTAGCTCGCCACGGAGTGGTGCATCCTGTGCTAACTTCACAATAAGCACCGCAACCGGTGCGTCTAATTTTTATTGTACTTAATTGGTGCTTCCTCTTAAAGGAACTGTATCTGGTGTGTTATAAAAGACAACACTCGATAAACAACATGCCTGTGATTTTCGAACACAGAAGCATCAATGTGTTCCATTTAACCAAGTGCATTGCTCAAAATACGACACATAAAATTTAACTCAACAGTGCAATCATTTTAAACAAATGCACCGGTGTCATTAACAGAACTACATAGGAACATATATTGCTCAATTTGGCATAGAAAGGTGATTCCTTTGACTCCCCGTATCAGAAGCTCTATGCTTCCCAAAGCACTATTAAACAAAACAATGATGCTTCTTCAACATGGTAGCACCAGAGCGTTCATAATAACACATCACATTGTTTAATTTTCAATAAATCAATATGATGGATTCGTGCCCATAGTGTCAACAAAAACACAGGTGTGTTATACTAGATGAAGAACCACTAAAATTGTGTTAGTGCTCTAGAAACTATATCGCACCGGTGCGTTCGGTTAGCGAAAGTGCAACGTTGTGTTTACATTCCATAAAATTGGGGTGGTAGTGTGTTTATGTTAACCAAATGCATTGGTGTTGTCGAGCATATCGGTGGATGGCCCATTATCGGTGCTCTTGAAAACAAAACGCATCGTTAAACAAAATGTCGATGCTCCAACAACACGGTAGCAGTGATGCTTTTATATTAACACATCACACTACTTAAGTTGCAATAAAACAATTTAACATGTTGGTGTGCCTAGGTCCAAACAACACACCGGTGTTGTAAACAGCATGGCACCGGACTAAATTTTCACAAATTATCAGTGCATTGCGTCTTATGGTAAGCACCGCTAAGATTTTAGGCAATGCGCCAACTGAGATAAACACACCAGTGTGTTCTATTAATCAAACGCAGCACCCAATTTTTGAAAGAAAAAAAATTGCTCTGCAGTGCATCAAATAAATAGAATGCACTAGTGTTGTGTACTACAAGACAACGAGAAAAATACATAATAATTTACCATATCAATTCGTCTTATGGGATGCCTTGTTACCAGTGTGTTATAAGACAAATGCATCGATATCAAAGCATATAAATCTAAAATGGACTGTCGATGCGTTACATTCACCAAAATGCACCGGTGTGGTTAAGTGAGTTGCACCGAGAAAAATATTTAAAAAATTAACATTACAGTGCATCTTTTAAAATTCACCCATTACCGGTGCATCATAAAAGACAACACACCTTTAAAAATCATTTGGTGCTCGAATGAACATAGAGTACCGATGTGTTTCATATAGCTAAGAGCATTGCTTGGTTTATCATTAAAAAATTCTACTACAGTGGTGCGTTTCGTAGAACCAACCGCCCTGAGTTACACAGTTCATATGTGAAATGACATCGCGGGTCGTTTTGTATGACAACCTTTAACTAGTGCGCTATATATCACAACACACCGCTATAAATAGCGGTGCTCGACTAACAATGATGCACCAGTGTGTTAAATTTAACACGCTATTTTTCGATGCCTTATGTCTGATGTGGAGAATCGGTAGCGATGTGAATGAAGTAATTAATAGCACCAACTACTTTTTCACATTTTCTTTGCATACAAAAACTAATTTCAGCTTTTTATAAATACAAATTAGTTATATGTGTTTGTATTTTATATTTGAAATTTGTTTCACCTATATATGTGCCTAAAATGAATTTTATGTGAATCAGATACGACGACAACGTTGAGCATAGTAATAGCGAGAAGAAAAACAATTTAATCCACAAACTACATATGCAAACCTCCACAGTTACATTTTGTGGAGGTTTAACTTTGTGGAGGGAAAAACAAAGGTCACTCTTCAGTGCCTCTCATAATTTAGCATATGGACTCAATCCTCTGCCACTTCCTCGGTGCTTTGCCTCGCATCTTCTCCTCCATGGGCCGCTCGACTTTCTCCAAGATACCATCCTCTTCATTCCTATAGCCATAATACGAATTGGCATCAATTCACTTGTAGATCACATACCTACACCTCATCTTATTCCCCTAGAGGGGGCTTATCGAATATCTCTTTGAGGATGGGGAGGAATTTTGTAGCCCCAAAGTAGCTGTAACCGGGGCCCTTGTTGGTGGCACCAAACACATCAAGTTCATTCCCTTCCAAGTCTGTCATCTTGGCCTCTACTTTGGAATAATTATGTTTTCCAAGCTCTACGATCAGAGCTTCCCAGTGCCCCTTTGCCTTGTTCAAGAAGAAAGGACCCTAGTCGATGTCTTAATTATAACATCATGTTAACCTCAAGAATGACCTAAGATCCATATTGTAACTTAATAGAAGTTAAGAAGCACATTTGGAAAAACAATTGATGATCCATAAGCTTTGTCAGCATGCCTTATCGTTAAATATCAAGCACTGTCTTGGCCTCAGCTTGTTCCTCCATGATATCCTCACCTATACACTTATTAAGAAGCGCATGTTTCTTCTTCTCCACAACCATGTGCCCGATTGTTTTCTCATCCAAAAGGGGCACATGGGAAACAAAATCTCGCTCTCTCTATTATTGGTTTCCCTTGTCGTGCTCTCCCATTTATTCTACCACATCCTCATCTTCCTTGAATAGGACCAGCTTAATGGAAATGACTTGCCCACTCTTAATCATCAACTTGGCTTGCCTCTAGATAGACTCAATCCTCTACCACTCCCTCGATGCTCTAGCTTGCATCTCCTCCTCCACGGGCCACTCAACTTTCTCCAAGATACCATTCTCATCATCATTGTTGCCATAATAACTGGCATCAATTCACTTGTAAATAACATACCTAGAGCTCCTCTTCTTATCCTCGAGGGGCTTATCGAATATTTATTTGATGCCAAGGAAGAATTTCCTAGTCGTACTTGTAAAATTGATTGCTATAAAATGGCATGTTACAATCTTCCAACAACCAATTATATAAGTGTGGCTTGGAAATTCCTCCCCAGTATAAAAGAGTTATTCAATAAGCCCCCCCAAGGAAAAGAAGAGGAGGTTTAGGTCTGTAATTTACAAGTGAATTAACACCAATTATTATGGCAACAAGGATGACGAGAATAGTATCTTGGAGAAAATTGAGGAAATGGTAGAGGATCGATTCAAACTAGAGGGAGGCTAGGTTGATGATCAAGAGTGGTAAAGTCATTTCCTTTAGCCAGTCTTATTCGAGGAAGATTAGCATGTGGCGGAAGAAATGGGAGAGCACGATAAGGGAAACCAGAAGCAAAGAGAGAGAGAGAGAGAGAGAGAGAGAGAGAATTTGTTGTTCATATGCACCTTTTGGATGAGAAAGTGATCGAGCGCATGGTTGTGGAGAAGAAGAAACATGAACTTCTTAGTAAGTATATGAGTGAGGATCTCATGGAGGAGCAGGTCGAGGCCAAGGCGGTGCTTAATATTTAGCGATAATGCATGCTGAGAAAGCTTATGGATCATAGGTTGTTTTTCCAAATGTGCTTCTTAACTTCAATTAAATATATAATATGGAACTTAGGTCATTCTTGAGGTTGACACAATGTTATAATTAAGACATCCACCAAGGTCCTTTCTTGTTGAACAAGGAAAAGGGGCACTGGGAAGCTCTGATTGTGGAGTTTGGCAGTCCTAATTATGCCAAAGTAGGGGCCAATATGACAAACTTGGAAGGGAATGGATTTATGTGCCCGGTGCCACCGGCAAGGGTCCTTGTTACAGATAATTCAGGGCTACCAAAATCCTCCCCATCCTAAAAGAGCTATTTGATAATCCCCCTCGAGGCAAATAAGAGGAGGTGTAGGTATGTGATTTACGAGTTAATTGATGTTAGTTCATATTATGGCTATAGGAATAATGAGGACGGTATCTTGGAGAAATTCGAATGGCCCACAGAAGAGGAGATGCGAGGCAGAGCATTGAGGAAGTGACAAAGAATCGAGTCCATGCACTAAATTATGAGAGACACCAAAGATTGATTGCCTCTGCAAAGCACAACTTCTGCAAAACTTTAATTGTGGAAGTTTGCATACATACTTTGTCAATTAAATTCTTTATTGAATCATTTCTACATAACAACCACATCGGTGCATTTTCAATCGCATCGGTGCAATATAAATAGTATAGCACACATGTATATTGTGTTTTTCAAATCATGTTGATGTTGTTGTCGTTTGATTTATAAAATGTATTATAAGTATGTTAATGATATCTATGTTTTTAAATTAAATTTAAGATGTATCACTCATTAGAATTTAGAGTTGTCATATAATGTTTAAATTTAGTTTTATGAAATCGTTTACTTTGGATTGTAAATGCGAAAACTTATAACTATTAATGTTGTATAATGTTTAATTATTCTTCAAGGTGAATTGTTTAATTTCTAGAAAGATACAATATGTTGATCAAACATGCTTACAAAGAAAAAATACTTTTATGAAATGTTATTTTCTTATTTATTTTACTAATAACATTATAATAATTGTTCATAATTAAATTTATAAGTGTTATATTTTTAAGAAATTATTATAATCGTAATTATTAAATATGAAATCAAAATCATTAATAATAATGAATTTTAAATATGAATTTTAAAAATATATATAATTATTAAATATGAAAATGAAATCATGAATAATAATGGAATTTAATATACACAATTTGCTTTAAATGACTTTATGGTTTTTTGTTCCACCGCCAACTTAAATATGAATCTCCTCATAAGGAAATGTAAGTATTTGGTTTAGTTATTGAAGAATTTACTTAATTTGTTAAGGTTAAAAGAATATTAAATTAAATTAATTTTATATTAATATTTAAAAATATAAATAATATTAAGCAAACTCAATAAATAAAGTAAACAAAAGTCCATGTATAGAAGTTATAGGGAGCTTAGTCCCCATCTTTGATGTAATGATTGTAACATGCAACCAACCACTTTATAAAACAAATATTGAATTAAGCAATACATTTACATTAGTTCCATTGAAAATCCAAAAATACAATTACCCAATCATTTTTTTCTTACGCCCCAAGGGGACGTCTAAAGGTAGACCCGATGCAAGGCGTTTTTGACGAGCGATTGGTGGTCTACAAAAGTTATAATTTATTAACAATTTGTCACCAGGAGACAAACTATGTATTGCATGCACAACAACAAATATAGATGCCTTCCTTTTCATAAAGAACTCTTTGTCATTGGAGTGATCCTCAAAGGAACAAATTGCATTAAATAATGAGGCCTTGCAACTATTTATGAACCATGTTGTAACGTCCCCAACCACCAGAAGGCCAAGCAACAACACCAAAATAAACTTGCATGCTCTTATACCAATTTGTAACATCCCCAACCACCAACAAGTCGGGCAACATCACTCATAAACATACTTTTCGCTCTGATACCAATTTGTCACATTCTCGGGTCGGGTCATGCTACTCCAGAAAACTAACATGCTCGAGTATATATATATATATATATAATATATATATAATGCAATTTTTAACCAGACATAAAATTTTGTTCATACACATATTCTTGCGAAAGCGACAATAACACATACAAAATTTACAAATGATTTACACTCTACTATCACACAACATAATGCAGAAATAACAGTAAAAGCATGCATACAGTATTCACAGGAAAACCCATAAATATAACAACATATACAATATATCCAGGCATTACTCATCAATTATATCACATGTACAATTACACAACATGTAAATGAACATAGAAGTGGCACTTATTTTTTATTCGAAGACCACCAACTGTGTGCAGACCTTCCACAAACCTCCCAGCCATCGACCATGTTGATCATCACTCTCAACAGTGGTTCACCCCTGAGCTAGGACTAAACTCCATCGAGCAAAGGATTCCTAGGCTAGGCAAGGTCGACAAGGAAGCCACACAGTTCAACAGGAAGGAATTCCTCCAAGGAGCCACTTACGCCCACATCTCACAAAATCTCATTCCCCACATCCCCATTCCACCTTAAGAGTGTACACCATCACTGTCACATAGTCCATCGGTTGTTACACCTCCCTTTCAGGGCTTCAGCAAACAGTTGGATCAGGAATTCTCAGAGCTCTGTAGCTGCTACTGGACTTCCTCTAGGAGAGCTCACTCCCTCCGCACACTCTCTCACCTGGAGAGAGTTGCTCACAGGCCTCACAACCTGCTTCTTTTATCCAAATCCTAAGTCCATAGGGTAACCACAACAGCAAAATTGGGTATGGGCTCCGGTAATCACATCAAGCCACACGAGTCCAGAGAAGACGTGGGTAGCAACAACAAAGGCTAAGGTGTGATCTGGCTCAAGAACTACGCAGTCGTGCGGTGCTTCATAGGAAAAAACAGTTAGCTTCATAACACGGTGTTCCCCTTCCCCCCCCCCCCTAGGTGGTAGAGGTCCAAAAAAAAATTAGGGAACAAAGGTTGGTTGCGTGAAGGCCCTCTCTACGTCTGTTTGTGTGCAAGCGTGGGGAGTCTCCTCACCATCGCGAGGGAATCCCAACGAACTGACTTTCCCGCCTAAAATTGCATGCGCCCAGGTTGACACGTGTCTTCCTGAAGTTGCATGAGCTCTACTTAACATTCATTCCCTTCCCATAGGAACCTAGGACAACATAGGTTATGTCCAAACCTTAGCCTCTAGGAAATAATAATATAATATTATTCCCTTAGAGGTAAATCCCTCTAGCTTAGCCCCTTTTCCTAGACTCTTAGCTCCTTCCCCTTCCCTACCTAGTGGAGCTTAGTCCGCCATAACTCTTTCTCTGTGGTCAATCTACACGCAACGATGTAATTATTTTAATGATGTGAGTATTTACATATACAAAATCTGAGTTAATGGCCTTAACATGTAGGCTCTCCGACCTAATAAACACATAAGCCTTCTAGCTCATTATAAATCGGATCATCGGCCTATCAAACATGTTTATAATTCATAATTACAACTGGAGTTCTACCTGGGGATATTACAATCCCCTCCCCTTATTTTTGTGTTGTCCTCGGTGAAACTTGTTTATACACATACAATTCAAAAATTCTTCAAAAAGCTCCAAGCTTTAGCTATTGGAATCTTGTTATCCACTTGGTGCTCTACTTTCAAGCATCAATTATGGTGTTCATACTTCAGTTGAAATTCAATTGTTCTATTCCATAGAGTTGCTTCAGGAAAGCATTCAACTCATTGTTCCTTATTACATGCTTCAATTAAACCTCATTGAAGGCATTGATTGGTTGTAGATCCACGACGTTCCACCCAGCCTTAGATCTCACTGTTGATAAAATCTCAATAGGGGTTATGACTCCACATACATAAACACTCTACTCATACACCTATTCATTATGAAGCAACATTAGAACATACATGCAATATATCTACAGGCAACTCTAATAACATTATAACCTCTATACGAGATACACATCATACAATGAATAGAGAATTCATACTTATCTTTTGATTGAGAAGACCTTCCACCCCTGAGCAAGGCCATGATTCCATTAGGGCAATGGCTTCCCAAGATAGCTACGGTCCACAATCCATATCAACATGGTCTAGGCCAAGGTACCAAACCTCAACAGCACTCCAACCAATGGTCTCTCATTCCCCACATGCATGTACAACCCAAGGTAGTATGCACCTTCCTTCCAGGGCTCCAGCACAGGACGGATAGGAAATCTCAGAGCACCGTGGCTCCAGGAGTTCCAACTGCCCTCAAAGGTCTCCAGGTACCCTCCAGACCTCATACTAGGGAACCTATCCCCACACTTCTACCTCCAGGTCTCCAGCCTTCTCCAAGTAAACCCAAGGAGAAGTGTACACGCACCCAGATCCATCGGGGATTCACAGGGTAAGATCCGTTGTCTCCAATCAACATCTTCCCCAAGCTACTCTTTATAGTCAACATTCCAACTTTAATCAACATCATCTCATCTGCATCACCCACATGCAGTTATCATGAGAGAACATAAAAGAATTAATTTAGGAACTCAAACTTAGTTCAAAAGGGAATTCAACTTTTCCCCAAAACATGAGATTCTATTTCATAATTCTTCTTGTCTGTTGCCATATTATGAGTGCAGCCTTCCTTGTGGTTTTCCACAAGAACCAAATTGCATACCATTTTTCTTGCAATTCTTCCTATTGCATACAACCAACAATTGTAAGTATTTCTTGTACATCATAATTCAATTGTAATATGTACAAAACCATATGTGGTGATCTTAGAATTGCCTGCACCTAGCAATTCAATCATAATTTACCAAACGATTTAATAAAATAGAATGACTCATCATTCTACGCATATGCATGTTCATATTTAATATATGTAAGTTCATGACTTCAATTTCTGAACATAAAATTTTATGTAGTCAGTATTCATGTGACTACTTGACTTGCAACTTTCCTGTTGCAATGTCTAACAACTACTTAAATGTCCTCAACTTCATGAGTTAACAACATTTCAGTTGTTAGTAACAATTATTTCCATGCAATAATATATATGCATGTACTTACAAAACACATTCAACAAATGCATTCGAGTATACAATTCTACCACTTACTATGCATGAGTGCAATTCTCAATGCATCTTGCATTGAATTACAAAATGCTCTTTATCTCAGTCATGTATCTCACCATCCATAAGTTGAAATTATGACCAATGTCCTGACGCATTCCCCACACCCTTCCTATTGTTTTCCCAATTAATTCGATGCCTTCCTTTTCAACCCGAACACTACACCAAAAATATAATTTTGTGGTGTTCATTAGTGTTAGCAAAAAGGTTGCAGTCCAAGTTTTATTTAAAGGTAGGAAGCTTTTAGTACCTGTGTGGTTCATAACCTTTCCATATCCATACTTTTCCATATCCAACCATGTCCTGGTCTCATACATGACTAGCTTTACTGGCATTCATTCCTATAACAAGTTCTTATATTTTATTTCTTTGGTTATTACCTCATAACCAAATTAACATGACATTCTACCATGTCAGTGTGTGGATTCAAAAGTTAAAAAGCTTGGATAACTACGACAGGCCTCTAGCCTTTACCACATTTAGTGGTATCGTATTCATGTTAATACATTCAAATAATACTATCATGTGTATCATAAAAATTCAATCGGGGAAAATTCTTACCTGGATTTCCCTTTGGCAATTATGTAACATAATTTCAAAAGAGAATACTTATATGCATAGTTGCCATTAAACAAATTTGATGTTACATGATTAGTTGATGACAGTAGAATCTTCCATGCTTCTTTTATCATACTTATAACCAACACTTTAGCTTTATGTTGCTTCCTTCCATATGCAGCAACATCGTCAACAACACTTTGCAAACATGCAAGCATTTTTTCTTTAGTTGTCCCAACAATCCATAACATACTTGCTTCCAAAGAAATTGCAACAATTTATTTCTCCCTATAAAACTTTTCCTTGTTGATCCCATAAGTCTTTAATTCTTCTTGGATTCCTGAATCTTCTTGTGCTCTCATTGTAGCCACTGTACATGATTATTTATGTCCTGAGCACTTTCTAGCCAATCACCCTTGGTTGCCTTTTGCATTTACAGCCAATACTCAACTGATATTAATCTTCAACTTTCATTTATTCCCTGGATCCTATTATCCTAACTCATATTTGGATGAATTATAATTCTAAACATGTTGTCTTATAGACTTTGGATCTTCAATATCCAATTACTCTTCGGAACTGATCTCCTTCAGCCCTTTTCTAACTGAATACTTTAGTACTTGAGGTTTTCTTGTACTCTTCTCTTCTCTTTTCCAACTAGCCTCAAAATTGACTTGCCTAGACAATCTCTAGCATACTGTAAGGATGCACATATGCCTCTTTTGCCATCTGCATGGAATTAACTGAAAGTACTTCTTTTACCTTACCATCGTAGCTTCAAGTGATACCTACAACCTCTTGGTTGCCATTCATGGCTCTATGTCACTTAAGATGGATTCTTGTCAGACACCATCTCCTCTGTATTCAAACCCATGCATAGAACCATTTTCTTCCTGTTTACTTTTTGTTTTCTCTTTAGAAATCATTTCACTTTTAAATTATTTTTGACTTGATATCTACCTCATGAATTCTTCTTCCATTATCTTAGGATATTCATGGACTTGAATCCATCCATGAGTCCTTCATTGTGTACCTTGCATACTTGCAACCACATATTATGTTAATATTAATTTTCAGCATTCCATTATTATTTGGATTCCTCTTATCTAGCTCTTGCACGAACAAATCATAATTCTAGTCAGGTTCTCTGAGTAACCTTGGTTAGTTAACACCAACTTCTTTCCTGAAGCAATTTGATTTAGCCTTCTAACATGCATATTCAAATTTTTGCATGCCATATTTGATGGCCTTCATGCCATGCTTCCACTTGGCATTATGATAGCAATAATGGAGGTGCTATCTCCAATTGCGGGACTGATCCTTAGAGATGTCACATCTTATCCTCAAACTCTTTCATATTCCATAAAACCTTCCTTCCTTATTCCCATTTTTTGCATCTCCATATAAACTTATGGTTCATGCATTATCATGTAACGCAGATGGATGAATACATGGAATCCTCTCTCCAAGACCTTTCCAATGATTGCCTCCTTGCTCAATTTAGAATCATGAGCAGAAAGTTATAACTGTTTGCACAATGGTGCTTTTTGGAAGGCGATCTTTGTACAACTGTTTTTATTTCACAGAGTCGAATTGGCTATTGGATCCTTGTTGGATACTCTCTTCAGGCTTACATACCTTCTTTACTTCTTTCGATGCAGGTATGTTCAATCATGGACCCCACAACTCTATCTATAATCCCTTCTCTGTTCTAAAAAACAATTTATGGGCACTAGCCCTCTTTCTTTGGCCCCCCATCTCATGTGACCATCGACTGTGACCAAGCACTAGTCTAATAGGCGCTTACTAGAGCTTCGGGACCTTGGGGCTCCGGAACTTCAGGGATTTCCCTTTCTGCACATCACAAACATCACAAAACATTGAACTGGCGAATTCACGAAGAACGGTGGATCTACGGTCCACATTCTCTGTTCAAATCTACGGTGGAAAAGAACTTCGGGACTCCGGGCTTCGGTGGTTTCCAAAGAACATCACAACAAATCTCCCAGAGTGTTGCATTGGTGAACTCGCAAAGTGGGGTGGATCAACGATCCTCAACTTCCCAACATCCAACGACTAATATTTACTACGAAACTTCGGGCTTCGGGGTTTCCGATCTATCCATACTCTCAATATTTTCAGAGTGCCAAGTCTTTGGACTATTGCATCTGTTGCCAAGTGTCATTTCCCAATCAACGGTCAAGATTAACTCCGACCCTCTGGTCTTCGAGACTTCGGAGATTCAAGGTTCCGGGACTTCGAAGGATTTCACATTTGCACACCCCAAAACTCTCGAACTGCGAATCTCCTAATACTTCCACATCACCCATGGGACATCATCACGTTACGTTACTTCGGCACTACGAAACTTCGGGGATTTATTCCTCCCATTCTATCACGAACCATTTCTTTTGGAGTGTAAAGTTTCCAGACCTTGGGATCTAACGCCCCGCGTCCCCTGTGACCATCAGGGGCCCCACTAACCATGCTCAAAAAGAGTGCCACGTGGTGGAATACTAGAAGCAGACATGTGGCCCAATATGACGGGTGACACGTGTCACGTTCTAACTGGCGTTTTTATCTTCCAAAGGTTCTTAACTCACTGACACGTGGCACGCATCCCATGTGTCCACGTCATCATTGGTGACATCAGCAGGCCACGTCACTTCGGGACTTCGGGCTTCGGAATATTTTACACTTGCACACTCTAATTCTCAAGAATGTATAACTCTCAAACTTCTTTACTTTCCGTGGTCCACATGGTACATCTGTCAACAATTAAAGTGGTGGTACGTGGCATGCCTAGGAAGGGTCCACATCACCACTGGTGACGTCATCATGCCACGCCACTTCCATTCTTAGGCTTCGATACTTTTCACACTAGCACACTCCAATTCTCCCGAACGTCGAACTCCCGAACAAGATGATCTTTTGACATGTGTCCCTTTTGATGGACAGTCTGGATCAACTCCAGACTTCGGGACTTCGGGAGTTTTTTCCTTAGCATACTTTGTTTCTCCCGAACACTGAACTCCCAAATACGTTGATCTGCCGACACGTGCCCCTTTTTCATGAACGGTCTGGATTAACTCCAGACTTCGGGACTTCAGGAGTTTTCACCTTAGCATACTTTGTTTCTCCCGAACGTCAAACTCTCGAATACATTGATCTGCTGAAATGTGCCCCTTTTTGATGAATGGTATGGATTAACTCTGGACTTCGGGACTTCGATAGTTTTCACCTTAGCATACTTTGTTTCTCCCGAACGTCAAACTCCCAAATACGTTGATCTACAGACACGTGCCCTTTTTTGATGAACCGTTCAGATTAACTACAAACTTTAGGACTTCGGGCTTCAAGAGTTTTCACACTAGGATACTTTGTTTCTCCCAAATGTCGAATTCCCAAACTGTTGTGAAATCTACGGCTCACAATCACCTGCACGTAGACCTGACGACTGAGATTTGTTTTTTACCGATGTGCCTTACCTCTTGCTCTTGGCTTGATCTAATGTTTCTGATCTGTCTTCAGTCGATCCAACAGTCAAGCACTTCTCCTCAGATTTGCGGTGTAGATCCACTCTAGAACTTTGGAGCTTCTATGCTTCGGCCCCTTTGGCTCTCTAACTCATAAACTTCGTCAAAGTTACGAAGTCCTAAGGACTTTGGAGGTTAACTCTCACACACCTTTTTCCAGGTCTGACGGCTGGAAAACGTTGGCCTTTCCCCTGCGCAGATCTTACGGCCCAACTTCAAACCTTGCGGTTCCAAACCCACGATTACTGCAGTCTCTTTTATTTGTTGTCTTTCTTGAATCACTATACCTCCTGAGCTTCCAAACATGGCCAAGGTGTTCTCTTGGCACTCTGGGACGCTCTGAAATTCAAATTTTGTCCCTCTCGACAACAATTTGCTCTGAGCTTTTGATTCCATAACCACTTATACGACCCAATTCAGGCTCAGTGTCGAAAACTGGGCTCTGAACTTCAATTTTGTATATTTCGACAACAATTCATTTCCGAAACGTTTTCTTCAACTTCCACTTTCCTAGCCCATCCAGGCTCAGTGTTGAAACCATGGCTCTCATACCAATTTGTAACGTCTCCAACCACCAACAGTTTGGGCAACAACACCAAAAGAAACTTTCATGCTCTGATACCAATTTGTAACATCCCCAACCACCAACATGTCGGGCAACATCACTCGTAAGTATACTTTTCACTCTGGTACCAACTTGTCCCATTCCCGGGCTGGGTCATGCTACTCCAGAAAACTAACATGCTCGATTACACACACACACACACACACACACACACACACACATATATAATGCAATTTTTAACCAGACATAAACATTTTGTTCATACACATATTCTTGCAGAGGAGACAATAACACATACAAAATTTACAGATGATTTACATTCTGCTATCACACAACATAATGTAGAAATAACAGTAAAATCATGCATACAGTATTCACAGGAAAACCCATAAATATAACAGCATATACAATATATACAAGCATTACCCATCAATTATATCACATGTACAATTACACAACATGTAAATGAACATAG
>JZKD02S0381680.1:0-18478 GCA_000966675.3 Picea glauca
TCTATGATAACTGTGGTATGAAAGTGAATCTTGTTTTGAAATCATAAGGCAATAATTATCAATATCTCAGAATCAGAAAAATCAACATGGTATCAGAGCTTTGTTGAAATATTTCGACCACACAGTTTTTCTATTAAGACATGAACTTGTCAATATCATTGAGAACTTATTGAAAATTCGTTGGATATAACTCCACCACTGATCAAATCACCTTAATCCATCGCATTCACTGCACCTCTCATACTACCGTTTGGCGAAAGTTTAAATTTCACCCTAAAACTCACTACGACAGTTGCATCAACATTTTGCAAAGCTCGCTGAGAAAAATATTGGGCTGAGTTGGGAATAATTTTAGCATAGACCAACTCACCTTTCCCTAGCACACCTACTGCACTTCTCATACTGACAATCCATCAAAGTTAAAATATTAGGGTTTTCAGGCTTATTTACATTTTCCTGACATTGAACCTTCTGATTCAGATTTCTAACTTCTTCTTGTTGAGATAATGTATTGATTAGAAGAAAAGATGGATGGTGCTACAAATCTCAGAGGTATGCATTTGTATATCATGAGGGTGTTTGTAGGAAATGTACACTTTGAAAAAAGACATTTTTCCAAGAAATGAAAAAATATCCAAAGGGATCTTAGATCTAGTGCACTTAGAGGAAGCCCAAGAGTTGGAGGCAGTAGTGGTCATGTCTCTTACAATATATGACAACTTGAAATCAAATGGGACAATAACAACAAGACTCCAAGTTTTCCTATCAAGTTTGATATTTTATGTTGTTGCATCCTAAGTAAATGATGTAATTGGGACAACAACCTTTAGAGGTCTATTATTAATCAATAATTTTGTTATCAAATTTTTAGTAACACTTGAATATTGATGGTCCGATGATCATTATGTAAATTCTGATTGTTCAGTACTAATTATGCACTTATTTACAATATGAAATTGATCTCTTCTAGGAGATATTCTTGGTTGTTTCATTTGTCCCAGAAAAGTTACCTTGTAAATTCCATGGAGGTTACCATGAAGATTTTCTTGGTTTATTGTAGGAAGGTTACTGTGGAGGAATGATTGGTAACAACACTGGAAAAGTGTTGTTCTTGTTTCTTATTATTTTTCTTGTTATAGGCAGGTCATAGGTGATAGCTCTGAGAAAGAACTATAGTGACGATTGTACTTGTTCTTGTTCTTGTTCCAGGAAGGTCATAGGTAACAACTCTGAGAGGGAGCTATAGTGATGGTTGTAGGAGGGAACAAATGATATGGTCTTTAGTTTGAGAAATGGAGCACACTATCTAGCCATAAAGTTGTGTACATGATAGTATACATCCATGTACCGAAGCATAAGAGGACAAATTTAGAACCTTCTAGAAAGAAGGATACTTTTTTGGGATACATAATGTCTCATATGGAGATTGATAGTGAGGAGTAGAAGGCTCCGAAGGATGAGCGTACATAACTCTCTAGTTCAAGACTATCAATAGATCGAACAAGGCTAATGGATCTACCTAGAAATGTTATAGTGACCAGGAAGAGGCTGACATGGCTTCATGATACTTTGTAGGATGCAAAGAGGCATGCAAATCCTAGTGATTCTTTCAGGGAAAGAAAATGACCTCAGATCTTCCTGTGTTACATATAGTCACAATTATGAGGAGGATCAGGTGGCTCCACTAGTGGTGAGGTAGGTGGCCCCACCAAGTACCATCTCAGAAGGAGCTAGAGTTCAAAGGGAATCAATCCTCAATATCTAGTAAGGAGGAGCAACCTCCCAGTACAGTTAATTGGAGATCAGATTTTAGAGGAAGTTAGTAGATGCAAAAGAGAGAAGATGGCTCTAGAGATTGTACAAACTCAAAGGGAGTCAAGTTCCATAAGGAGAATGAAATTTGAGAGAGAGAGATGTTCATTCAAAGGTATTTTCCTCTCAGATTCAGGTGGGAGAGAGACATGTTCCAGGATTGACAGACATGTGTCATGAGTTGAGTAGGCTTCTAAGAGATGTGAGATATCCTCGACGGATACACTTGTTTCAATAGACCTTGTTATAGTGACAGAGGAGGCATCCAGTCAGGAGGACTGGGATATGGATTTTTCCTAAGTCATAGAGGGAGAAGCCAATGAGGTAGAATGAACAATAGATCCTACTTCAATGATAGAAGGAGTTGGCCTCGGAGTTAGAGGTGGAGGATCATGTTCGGATGTACTATTTCTTGGGATTAGAGGTGTAACAGAGATTAGATGAGATCTTCCTCAGTCAGGGGATATTGATTAGATTCGATATGATGGAATGCAAGTCCATGGTTACACCTACAAAGACAAATCTAAAGAAATTGAGTGATCCTACTTCATATTCATATTTGGTGGATCCCATGATGTACATGAAGTTGATTGGATCCTTGATGTATCAGTTTAACACTAGGACATATATTTGATTTGTAGTAAGCACCTTGATGTAGTTTATGGTAGAGCCAAGACACTACCATTGGGATGCAACAAAGCATGTGTCGATGTACCTGCATGGTACAATTGGATATGGCCTCATATATGTCTCAGGAGGTGAAGTGACACTACAGAGATATACAGATTCTAACTAGGAAGGGAGTGCAGTACACAGATTGGGAACCTGGGATGTTGCTTCAACTTGGGATCAGTTATGATTTCAGAAAAGTAGGTATTTGTAGCACTCAATACAACAAAGACAGAGTATATCACGACCAATATTGCAAGTCGTGAAGCAGTGTGGCTTCAGAATCATCTTGCAGGACTTCATCGTAGACATGGTACAGAAGGGAGAAGTGAATCTCTAGTACATACCACAAATGAGCAGATTCCATATCATCCGAGACATGATACAAAAGGGAGTAGTGAAGCTTTAATATCTAGAGATGAGCTTGGCATGATGCATAATGTATTCCTCACTGAGAGGGAGTGTTGATGTTTTGGGTAGCATCGGGCATACATTATCCTCAGATGGCTATGTGACTTGGCTAAGGAGAATGGCTCAAGCGTAATATTTATCCTTGCTCATGTGACTTGACAAGGACTAACAAAGACTCAAGGTACTGATACTTATCCAGATGGTAGTACTGAAATGACATTTTCCTTCGATGGTCATGCTGACTTGGCTAAGGAAAATGAAAGACATTCTCCTTTGATGAACATGATAACTTGGATAAGGAGAATGTTACATTATTCTCTGATGGACATGCTGACTTGGCTAAGAATAATGGCAAGGGAATAGTCTTTATCCTTGATCATGTGACTTGATCAAGGACCGATGAAGACTCGAGGTACATATGCATCGGGTAAACATTCTCCTCCGATGGCCATGATGACTTGGATAAGGAGAACGATCTTGGGAATTGATGTTCTCCATGTATTATCATTAGGAAAACACTCTCCTATGATGGCCATGCTGACTTGGATAACTAGACTGGCCCAAGGTGTTGATGTTCTCCATGTATTAACATCGTGCATTATTTTCGGATGGCCATGCTGAATTTTCTAAAAATAATGACCCAGGTATGGTTTCTATACTTGATCATGTGACTTGTCAAGGACCGTTGGAGACATGAGGTGCTATGTGGGAGAAGCACAAATCAACTGGGTGCTATGTGGGAGAAGTATACATCAACTAGGTGCATGCCAGAGAAGAATACATCAACCAGGATCAAGGACAACCTTTATATGATATAAGAAATCCAAGTATTGACAATGTCTCCCTTGTTGAGAGAGACTGTTGAATTTTTGCAACTTCAGGCAACCATTCTCCGCAAGGAAGTACAAGAAGACCCATCTAACCATTAAATATCCCCGGGAATAAATTGAAGACCTAGGAAGAGAAGTCAGCCCCAAAAGTAAAATAAAGAAAATAATAAAGTAAATTTGAAGACCCAGAATGTGAAGTTGGCCCCACAGGAAAAGACATATGCTTGGATTAGTATAAGTATAGGTTGGATCATTTCATTTGGACAGATAGACAATTCTCCTTCTATAGTGCGCACTATATAGTTGCTTCATGCCAGTTTCATCTTCCCTATTGCAGTTCTTGGTCTACTTACTTATGCGCTATCTTGGAGAGGCATTAGGATTGGATGGTATTTCTCTTGGTTATTCTTGGTCATATTATTGAAGCGCTAGCTATTGGAGGTGCTAGACTTGGGGAGGAATCTTCTCTGTATGGTATCTTGAATTGGTGATGGTGATGTATTGGTAATATCTTGGACTAAATTATTCTATAAGAAAGGTGTTGGGTTTTATCCCAAGGTTGTGTTTCCCAGGATAAACTCTTGTGTTCTTGTGTCTAATATGCATGGTTAATATTTCTAGATCTTGTTATTTCCGCTGCATTGTTATAATTGATATTTGCAGTGTATAGTTATTCTATGATAAATGTGGTATGAAAGTGAATATTATTTTGAAATCATAAGGAAATATCTATGAATATCTGAGAATAATAAAAATCAACAAGATGAAATCGACTGGATTTATCATGAGAAATAACTCAACGATGCTAAGAATTCGAGACTATGCAGAGGATTTGAAGGAAGGATTGGAGTTGTTAAGGAGATAGTTGTTAATGGAAACAATCTAGTGCATAAGGCAGAGGAAAGAAAGTTGCCTCTATTAATGGTGGTGAAAAAATGAGATGAATGGTAGAGCTCAGAGCGATGAGGAGCTACAAGAATTCAAGGACACTCAACTACAACATAAAAATAAATAAAAATATGATGAAATAAATATGCATGGGAGAGCATATTGAAAGTGATGCATGATGCATATAATGAAAGATATAATTCATGTGCATGAGTAGGAATGATCAAAATTAAATGCTTGATGCATCTTGATATGAATTTGTGCATATGGATATGCGTAAACATGCTTGTGGCGTGCTGGTAGATTGAGAGCAGTCTACTGTTATATATGAAACAATATGATTATGGTAATTGGGTATCACCAATGATAGATTGTGTATCCATGAAAATTATTATAGCATGGATGAAGATGTTGATGATGCTGCTGCATTTGAAATCCATCCATATGAAGAAAATGAGGATGGTAATATGTTGATCAAGAGGTTAGTGAAGAGATCCTGCAAGCTTATACAAAATATCAATTGATCAGGTAGCATCAAGTAAATTGATAAGAGCCATGTAATTATGCATTCGATTGCTTATGATGCATAATGACTAAAAGGGAATGGAGGTAAGAATTCCCTCAGTCAAATTTTAATATTTGAATTGGTATGCAAAGGCATAAGGCCTTGAGTATACACATTTTATTAATGTTGGAATGCATTTATATAGAAATTTGATTGCATATTATGTTATATTGGTTATGATATCATAACCAAGTCAAGTCAGGAGACATACTCCCATTGTAGAAATGCATTCCAATAGAGATGGCCATGCGTTTGGCCATGTTGAGGTTGGAAATGGAAAGGCTATAGAGACATCCAAGTTCATCATGGTTTTCCCCTGTATAACTGATGTTTAGACTACATCCTCTTTTCCGACACGAGAGAGCACTAAGGGAATTATATTCCTAGTGTTGTGTATGGGTTTAAGAGGAAGGTAGCCAAATGATCAGACATGTAAATGGGGAAGAGTTTGGATGATGAATTGAGGCATTGGCTAGACCTTCCAACTCACCATGGTGGAATACATGACATGAATATATGGTATTCTAGAGTCAATGCAAGGAATCATTGTGTAGATGTGGCCATGGGTATTGCCACATTAGTTTTAAATGGTTGGTAATGTTTGATTGAATTATAGTTTGATATGATGAATAATGCATATACAAGGAATGCTAGTTGCATTCTATTTAATATGTTTAACATCAAGAAACGATTGAATTGTTAGTATGCATAAATTTGGGGTCTCCTTGTGAGTTGTTGTAAATACACAATGAAAGGATAGTGTGCATGAATACTGACAATTGTTTGGCTGAGTGAAAGTTGAGAAAATTCTAGGAAAAATGGTGTTGGATATGGAAATGGTGTAATCCCATTAAGAATATTGATTCTTGCTGCTACAAAAGACAAACAATTATGAACAAAAATCTCATTCTTGAGAAATTATGTTTTCTTGTATAAAACATATTTGAAGATTAATGATTGAAAATTGTATGATGATGTTTCATATTTTTTGTATGCATATGATGCAAATGAGATGACTGCCACAGGTTATAGATTGCTAGTGAAAGTATAGCTGTAAGTTGGCACTCCCCTTGGAAAATCAAGGATCACCCGAGGGAGTATATAAAAATGAAAGGCATGCCTGAGCCATAAGGGTGAGTAAAGAAAGGAAGCAAAAATTCAGAAGAGAAGAGAAGAGAATATTAAATTCCAATAGACATGATAACAATTGTTGAAAAATGAAGACGAAAGTTGTGAGGCTTGCAGAAGAACTAGGTATCAGGCCTAAAGAGTGAACTTCTAGGTTGGAGTTGCACTGTAGAATAACCAAGTTGTTAGGCCCGAGGAGTGAAATATTGTGTGAGTTTCACTACAAGAGAAAGGTTGCTACTGGTTTTACTAACAATGAGTTTCCTTGAGATCCCAGTAGTGAGATTCCCATTCACCTGTGCCAGATACCTTGTTAAAATGGTGCATCCCTTTGGATTGAGAACAATGAAGGGGGCACATTAGGAATGACACAACCATATGGAATGAGAATAGTGAAAGGGTGCATTCCTTGGGTTGGGTAGGTGTGTGGAAGGGAGCTGGTGGAAATCGAGATAGATGTACGAGAAGGCCAATGGGTTATGTACCTATGTTTTGGGGTTGGAGTGCCTATGTATCTATGTTTTGGGGCCAAAGCACCTATGTATTTATGTTTTTTTTTGGGGCTAGAGAACCTATGTATTTATATTTAGGCTAGAATTTCCATGTGATGTTAGGCCAGAGAGCCTATATGTTGATTAATGGTCGGAGGTCCTAACATTGTAATAGTATGAACATTGTAGGGTGTTGTGTACTGAGGACAATGAAACAATACGAGGGAGGGGAATGTAACATCCCCAATTTTAATCCCCACAAATTATAATGTAATTATGTAACTATCATTTAGGATGGTGAGCCGATGTGTTTGGGGAAAATAGCCTATATTGATTAATATGGCCGAGGGCCAAACTATGTAATTGGTACAATGAAATAATTAATAAAAATGATAATTGTTGGCTACGATACGCGGGGGATGATAATGATGGGGGGATATGATTCCATAAGAGAGAGGGGTCAAAGGGGGAGTATTTGTGGGTATTAGTTCAAACCCACTTTCATGAATTTTATTATCATTGTGTATAAACCTTATATTTTCCTTTTGAGTGTTCCCAAAGACAATCATTGAATTCATGTAAGTGGGTGGGTGTGATAAGTCACATCTCAGATTTATTGGGAGCATGGAACTGAAGTACAATCATCTATGGGAAGAGTGAGAGTCAATAAAGAAAGGGAGAAGAAGGAAATCCGAGTACGAAAAAAAGAGAGTTTTTTACATGCAATTTTTGGGCATCAAGAGAGGATCTAAGTGGTGGGAATAGCACCAGCCATGCTATGCTTGAAAGAAGATATTATTAGTTAGTGTTTTGTGCTGGAAATGTGTCATGCGTGCCTATAAAAAAGGGTTATAATCCTATAGTGCATTTCCTATGGAGGAAATGGATCAAGAGCCTTGTGAAGGTTGTTGTGAGCACTCTTGAAGCACTTGAGAGTTCCTGGAAATCCCCAGATGTGCTATTCCTATCCAACCAAGTGCATGGGAAACCTTGATAAACAAATGGTACAATCCAATGGGTTGAGATAAATGAAGGGGGTACATTCCTTGGATTGTGTAGAATGTGGCAAATAGAGCTGGTGGATTGGAACTATTGTGGGGGCAAAACCAAGGTTTCAGGTTGTTGAGTGTGGAGAGTGGACAACCAAGAGGGGAATATATCCTTGTGGACTCATACCTTAGCTCATGGGTGGTCTACTATTGATTTTTGCAACAACAGTTCCTATGGATGGGAGGTTCATCCTTCGTACACAACCAATTGGTTATATTTTATAAACAAATAAGTTTCTGTTTTGTTTGTTATGATTATTCCGTTGTGTAAATGAATATTTGAATGATGTGTGTTTGTTGTGTACTTACTTGATGCATTCACATTTTTATAAATGTTGTTATATGCATGTTAAATTATGGGCTTTCCCCCCCTTGGTTTATTTTATATGTATTGGGTGTTTTATATTTAGTTTAGCAGGCTAAGCCATTTTTGCAGTGATGTGACCTAGATTTGGAGTTTGGGTACGTTACAAGTGATCACCCTTACAATAACCATATTTTTGTTTTCCACTTTCCTTTCCATACTGAAATCTTGCTCTAGGATTTAGGTTCAAAATGATACACCTCATGTTGAATGTTCTCCTTTAAGGTTCCCATAAAGAGATCTAAAAAATTATCCCCAAGAATTTTCTTTACCCTAAGATTGAGCTCTTGGAATTTTTGGATGTGCTCTATAATTGGACCTTTTTGTAGAAGATTTATCAATTGAATAAATAATGTATTGATCTTAATATCCCCATAATTTTATATCCATTCATCCATAAAAATGTACCAAGAGACAATATAATTCTTTTTTCTTTCACAAAGCCATTGATACCAAACAAATTGATAATTTTCTAAGTACAAGGATGTAATAGGAACCTTTTGTAATCTTGGCACTTGGTTTAGATCAAAGTATTACTCTATATAGAATATACATGTTATAGGATATTTACCATCAAACATCCTCATATTGATATTTGGAATGAAGTAGTTCCTTGGTGCCACATTGAAGCCTCAATGATGTGGATCTTGAAGTGTTTAATAATCATGATTTTGGGACTTAATCTTTATTTCCTTTACATTTTCATGATTCCATTACATTTTGATATACACTTTATGGATTCTCTCATCTAGAGCATGTAATATCATGGAATACATGGAAATTTTCAATTCTAACATCTTCATTTCAATATTCTCCATATTTTCATCGATCTTCCTTTCCATTAGTTCCATATTTCTTTCCATTTCTATTTGAGTATTCAACAAATCAACCTTTTTCATTGACCTATTCAATTCATCTATTGTAATGTTCAATTTGTATAGTTGGTTTTGTATCTCATTTTATTCATCACTCATGGAGGAGATTTATAGAGGTTTAATTGGTGAAATAATTTTTGGATATTTCTTTGGAGCCATGGAAAACATTTAGTAGGTCCTAAGGATAGGGGAGTGTCAGGTGCTATATCTCTCTGATATGAGTGTAGGGTCCAACAAAAATACTCAACCCAATATATCAATGCACTAACTAAGGAGTCTCAATCGTGCCCTTAGCCATACTATCCGACTACCCAGGTACTAGAGAGTGGTACCTCAGAGTGTTGTTCTCGGTGTATTATAGAAATAAGACAATCAAATAGCTTATATAAGGATGGTTTCAGGTATACCCATGGGATTTCGTATATACCCAAAGGTATGTGGACATGATATTCCATCTACATATCTTTCTAATGTGGTACTACTCGAGGCAGTACCAATATGGGTTACAGGGGTTTCCCATAGGTGAAACAATTTATTTCTAGTAACCACGTAAAACCATGTGTATTTCCTAAGTGTATTCTTCCACAACCATATTTTTACAAACTTAAAAATAGATCCCATGTTATTTAAAGACACTGGAACATGTCACTAAAAAATAAATAAAAAAATGAGCCTGCTAACCATGGAAAAGCTCTTAAAATCATTAGAAAATAACTTGTGAAAAAACCCTCACTTCCACAAGAAATATATCATAAATTGTAATGTTTAAAAATATGAAAATGTTTCCACATGTACTTCACTATGTCAAATCAATATTTTGAAAGTTTCAGAGTCTGAAACTTCACTGAAAAAACATTACAACAAAAATACCAAGACAATTGATTTTAGGATTAATCACAAACCTTGTCTTTCATGGACTATATATCCCAAAGTATAGTGCACCATAACCTGAATATTTCAACACCTATACTATGACATGTCTCTCAAGTATCCACGAAATTTCATCATTTGAAACCTCCCATACTAATTTTATAGAAAAAATGGCAATATGACTCGTTTAAAACTGAATTCGGAATGAGTCAAAAACCTTATCTTTCATAGGCTACATCTCCAAAATTATAATGACCCAAAACCTTATTTTTTACCAAAGATACGTTGATATGTCTCATAAATAATCTATAAATTTAGTTATCTGAAGCGACCCAGAATTTTTTTTATATTGAAAATTACAAGATCACTTGCTTGAAGTAGAAAAACCCTAAGATCAATACTTTGATACCAAATTTTATGAACCAACACTTTGAGAATGATAAAATATCAATGAATAATAGTCCACCTCAAAGGGGAAATATACATTTACAATATATTCAATGTACAAAATGCGATAAAATGGTCCTAAAAATGGGTCTCCTTAGTGTATATATAGGATACAAGGGGTACAATTATAATGAAAGGGTGCAATGCAAGGTTCTAGCCTACATACAAATATAAAACTAGAAATGTAATAAGTCAATATATAGGGATTACTAATGGGTTTTATACATAACATGGGGATTTTTCTAGGGCTTAACAAGATGAGGGTTGAAATACATTATACAAGCCATAACAATAACAAGGTAGACTAAGGAGGAATGCCATACAACCATGGATTAAAAGAGTAGTTGAAAATAAAAATCAAAGTATTAGATATCAATATTCCTTGAGGCAGGCATACCCATGCTCAAGTGAAAAATACACATCAATTCCAATCAAGTGAAACATGGATCCATGAAGTATATAGAGTGAAAACACATGAAAAAAAAACATCTTGGATCCATGTCAAACATGACTTGTATCCATAAGAACATACACAATGAATCTACGACTCAAGACATAATAAAAGAGAAACTAGGTCATAGTGATGATCAAGCATAGTCCCTCATTACTAATGCATAATATGGGGTTAGTCCTATATAATAAACGTAGGCAAGGGAAATATAGATAGATGTCAACACAACCTGAGGTCTTCGTCCAAGCTATCATATGTATGAGTCTACACCATGCGAATAAATGTACTAAAGTTGAAAATGGGAGAAAGAATTTGATAAATGGTTATAGAGGTATGCCATTTCTAGATGCAGGGTGACCCACCAATAATGATAATCGATACCAAGGTAAGAAAGTAAATTCTAGACAATGTGAATAAATGTATTGAGATCAAACATTGGTAGAATCAAATGAATGCAAGTCATTAATGTATACCCACTATCTATTGCAAGGGAACCTGCCATTGATGATTGTAGGCCCCAAGGTACTATAAAATCATCTAATTTTATCTCCTATATAATGAGTTGACATTGATAGGAGAAGGATTACCAATGGGAAGGAAATAAGGAATCATTCCACACTATCATGAGGATGACAAAAGAAACCAATTATATAAACCATTAATGCAGGAGACAATTAAGGTTTTCTAGAATGATTGGAATAATAACCAATAAGAGGAATACAAACTCAAAATCATGGTACAAATCCTAAATCAATAATACAACCCAACTATAAATAAAATTACTTAAAATAGGTGTTTTTTCAAGGGTGACATAGATTTAATTTTTGCACAAAAATAAATGATATAGATCTTGATTCTTGCCCCCCTCTCCATTTTTGAAACCCTAGTTTTTAATCCACAAAATTAGCAATGTATATTTGTAAAATTGATGAATGGATGAGGGCCAAGTGATGTAATATGAAAACGTTGTACATTTAAAATAATAAAATAAAATACATCACCAACTACAAATGGGTAAGGACAAATTCACGGGGGGCTATGATTCCACAAGAAAGGGGGGTTAAAGGGTTTTTTTAGGGAAATCCACACGCTTATAATCTTATGTCACATCCATAAAACATTTTGTTATTAAATATTTACCTCCTTTGGATTATTAAAACTAATTATTGAATGCATGTAAGGGGTTGGTGGGAAATTCATGTCACCTAGTTACTGAAGCATGGGTAGGGTAAAATATTTTTGGGGAATTGTGAGAGTCAAACATGCATTGGAAATAAAGAAAAGGAAATTTGAGTAGAGGGAGGGGGTAGTTTTTATAGTTGGGTAGGAGAGAGGAAAAGAGAGTTGGGTTCTAGGAAAAAGGGAGGGAGCCAAAGTGGTTGTTGAAGACAACTTGTTGAACCTGAGAATTACATGTAGAATTAGGTTTTTATGCTTGTAACTGAGTTGTATGTGGAGGAAATTACCTAAGAACATGTGAGAGTGCTACCATGATAATTCTTGTTACAACTAGAATTTTGGGAGTCCCTAGTTGATATATTTCTTGGCCAACCTATGCTAGAGCATTGGAGGGAAGTGGGATAACTTGAGGGACTATGTGGTAGAGATTGAGATCCCATTCCTTGGGTTATGAAGTTTGAGAAGAAAGAGAGATGATAGATTTCAATTGTTGTAGGAGTTAGCTTGATGTAAATTTTACCAGGTATTGTGTTGTTGAGTTGGTAGTAGCCAGCCATAGGAGCCATTTTTCTTGTGGACTCATAGCCCTAGCTTGTGGGTGACCTATTGTTGAGAGAACTGGAGTAGCATAGTCTATGGTTGGGTGGAATGTCCAACATCTATATCTAGTTGTATAATTGTCTATAAGATAAGTGTTCTGCTCACTATTCCTATTCATAGTTTTATTGTTATGCTTGAATATTGTGTTTAACTACTATATTTTATTGTGTTTTTTTGAATGCCTTGTATGGTTAAATATTTTTCATTCATTGTTTTTAAATTATTTTTAGTTGCATGAGTGTTTTTTTCATGTTGTAGGAATCCATTTTAAATTAGTATCAGAGAATTTCTTGCTAGTAACGAGTATGCTACATTTTTTTTTGCCTTTTCCATATTATAAATCCTAAAAACGAATAAAATAATACTATGGTATAATGGATGAGATGCATGTCATGAATCAAGAAACAAAATTCATAGTGCAAGGAACATATTGTTACAAAAGAAAATGACAAAATGCAGGACATGGACACTCATAATTATGTCTCCTCCCATGGATAAAGGTATGAAATTCATAAGAAACTAATAGAAAGGAAAGCAACAAAAGGGAATGTGTCCATGGTAAGAACAAAATAGAAAATTGTAGTGAAGCATTAGTCTGAATTGTGTAAATAGTGAAGCAATGCAAATTAAACATATTGGGAGCTCATAAGGAATTAACTAGAAGATAAAAGAAAGAGGAGCATGTAGGCTCAAATTCAAAGTCATGGAAATACTAATGGGGATCCCATTCTTATGAGAAAAGATTCACATTAGCACCAAATGAAAATCAAGGTGATAACTAGGGTATACCATCATAGGTAGGCATTACTACACAACTTGCAACAAATGAAAACTGAAGAGTGGTTTATATGTCATAACTTCATAGGGTTGATATTAAGGAACAATAAAAGGTAATAAGGTTAATAATGTAGAATGCATAGAGAAAAAAACCTAGCTCTATATGCTAATCAAGAAACAATTACCTCAAAAGACGATCCTTGTTGTGAACCAAACCACCATTGACAAAAGCAAAGAATATGAAAAAACTCAAACACTGTTTCAAAAAGTCAATTGGAACAAAACAAAGAAGTAACTAGTCTTGAAATAATGGTCAAATATAAAATTAGGTCAAAAACTCTATAAATAGGTAAAAAATGAAAGTTTGGAATCATTTTACCATTTTCTTACCACCTAGATTTCCAGATCCATCATGAGCATCTAACTTTAGTTTCACTTTTTAGAGAGTCTATTATAGGATTTCAACCCCAATATGTACATGTAATCCTAGACCCAATCCTCTTTATATCTATCCATTCAGTTTTTTAAATTTCCTAGTCTTTTTTGGTTTTTAGGCCTTGGCAAAATTTAGGGTCTTATGCATGTGGGTGCACTAAGTCCAACTAGAATGCATTAGGACTTATATTATAGGAAGAAACTAGGACCCATAACACACATGCTAGAATTTATTTTGGATGCAGTACTGATCCGAAAAGATCTTTTAATGACAATGGTTGAGTTTTAAAACATGTGTTAATTAACCATTTATGAAAACTGATGAAAGAGGAAGAATTAATGAGGAAACATTGCATCCATAAAGAAATATACAGATATGGAAATAAGCATAAATAAAAAACAAACCATAAACACCAAAGTGATAACGGAGTTCGAAAATCTCGCTTACGTCTCTAGGCCTTTGTCTCAGTGGGTGAGGCTTTCTTATTTCTGTTCAAAGATTTAAAAGTACATCATAATAGTTACAAAAGGATTATAAATGGATATGGTTGTGTTCTACTAGATCTCAAGAACCCAACAAAACTAAAGGCACTGAAAGAGGATGAACGAATCTCCTAGAAATGGCCCGCAAAGGTGCTCTCCTCAATGGCTTCCCTGCATAAAAATGGATTTGGATAAAACATTCTTCAACATTTTCCTATTCTAAACCTCCCTATGGATTCAAGAACCTATAGTTTATATAGGATTGAAGTTGGAAACAAACTCCCAACTTCCCCACAAGATATGGCCTCAAAAAGGGCCCAAGATCCTCCAAAAATGGTCAAAATCCATCAAAACTGTTGAAAAATTCATAAAACTCTTTGTTATATAGTCAAAAACCCAAAATTGGGCCAAATGCAGGCGCAACCCCTGAATTTACTGGCTCTTGTTCATATGGACGCACTCCATGTGGCCAAGCGTTAGAAGTTATGTGCTGGCCCCCTTGATTTCTGGTGCTGGTCTTATGGTTATGGCCCATGTGACCATGAATTACAACCCCACGTGCCTTAACTATGGTTTGGCCCTCGGTTCCCAAATCCTTGTCAAGCGCTCTGGTCGACGAGCTATCCCGGCCGATCATGCGCCAACCCTACACCTCCACGCCTAACGATATAGGACTGGGTCATGTGGTGGTTACGTCGGGGCTTACAACAGACTACGCCCAACACATACGACAAGGACATATGATATGGACGTATGAAAATGTGTCGGGGGTTGGACATATATTCGCGCCAATATATGACCATTCAAACTCAAATAGACATTGCAAACTATAAGGTTAATATCCAATGTGAGGGAGGGCTGGTAGCTTGGCCCTACCAAGTCATTTCCCCCATGCCTGAAGGTCGCAGGTTCGACTCTGGTGCGCTCCATAAATTTTTTTCCAATAACAAATTAACCAATGGAGGGGTGACACATGGAATCCCAGGACTCAACCATGTGGCACCATGATATTTTCCAATAATATGCCATGTGTCAATCTTGGGTTGGTCCACCTCTGTCACATGTCTTCCCTGTCAGTGTGCCAACTGTACCTGTGACGTCAGCCCGTGCCACGTGTTACCCTTGCAGTGGTGCCACGTGTCACAATCTGACTTGTCCACATATGCACCTACCCATGTCAGCGCCTATCCATGTCAGCATGCCAATGCACCCTTCCACGTTAATTGTATGACCGTACCTCCTATACATTCAGCTGCCATGCCAGCACTGTACGGGCTGTACAGATTGTACAGTCAACATTTGTTTTGCCTGTTTGATGAAATGCACAAACTGCGATATCTTTCGCATACGGTGTCCGTTTGAGCCTGTTCAAGTTGCATTGGGTTTGTATTGATGAGACCTATGCACACGTCCATTTTGAATCCATTTTGAGCACTTTGATTTTTAGGCCTTCCTAGACCCATTTTGGTTCCTGGATCCAATTCTAGATCACACCTTCCCACTAAAGGCCTTTTGGTCCTCTAAAAGGATACTAACCAGTCATCAAGTGAAGGATAGGCCACCCCACTTGTTCTCTATCTTTAAAATCTGTCATGTGCACCTGTCTCATCAAGATCAACTGTAAAATGACCATGATAACTGACAACATTTAGCCACTTGTACTCTGTCACATCTTATTGAAGCCACTATCATCCATATTGACAACATTACTAAGGATAACATCAGAAATATGACTACAAATGAGCTAATATGTTTGTAATACTTGCACGACATTAGATTATCTTGAAGCAAAGTATGATTGATCTTCCATTCTACAATCATCTCATATTCTTGGTTAAGATCAATTACTTGATTTGAAACAATTATAGGTGTGTTACTTGCATGAGCCACCTTTCTTAATTGTTCCATTGTTTGAAGAGATTGATTTTCTTTTAAGTGATGAGAATGTACAACATATTCTTTGACTGCTTTGATTAAGTGATAGTGATTTTGTTCCCTGTAGAATACTGCTTTGCGATCATACAAATAAGGACTGCCTAAGACCATTCCACATTCATTGAGTGGCACCACATCACATATTACCTCATCCACAAACTTAGATGAAATTGCAAAATTTAATGTGCATTGCTTTTTTATGTGAAATTTATGATTGTTGCTTATCCATTTAAGTAAGTAAGGCTTATGATGCATCTGAGTGTTTAATCCCAATAGTTTAACCACTTCCTCTGAAATCAAGTTAGATTGAGATCCACTATCTATCAATGTGTCGACCTTAGTGTTACACGTCAAAATTCCTCAATTGGATAAGTATCGCATTGTCCCTCTCAATCATCGTAAGTGTCGCATCTTCTCTACAAATTTCACAAGTGTCGCAAGTTGGTCACTAGTGTCACAAACGATGTTTAGACATAATTCCATGATAACGACACTAAGGAGGCACTTATAACATCTCACATGACTGATTCGAAGGAGGAGAACTAGTTTACTAGAGTAAAATAACTCTTGACACCTGAAAGAAACCCTGAAACAAAGGTTTGGAGGGGGAACGCTCCCCTACTTCAGTTCCAGAAGCGCTGGCGCTCCTCTATAATGCTTCCGGGAGCATTATAACGCTCCCCAACCCCTTTTGGAGGAGCNAGATTAGGAGGCAGTTGTGCTCAAATTCTTGGTTTCATCAAGAGATCCCTGATCTAAGGAGAAGGTTCCCAACTTGTTCTAAATATAACTCGAGGTTAAGCCCCTCTTAACCTATATAAACAGGCTCTATGATGGTGGAAAGGGGGAAGAGAAGAATTGGACATATGAAACTTATGATCTTGGAGGAAACTTACAGTCAACCAAAGGAGAGTGATCAGTGAAGTTGCTGTTATCTAGGTTGTGGATCTTTCAGGCAAGGGTTAGACGAAGGGGACTTGACGAAGCTGTCGCATTCGCATATATGATTGTAAGTATTGATGTCATTATTCTCATTAATATGACACGCTTGGCCTGTTTCTTTCTATTTTTTGTATGATGTTACATGAACTTATCATTTATTGATAGATCCGTTTTCAAGCTAATGTCAATAGAGTAGGAAGTGGTCGTATCTTGTTTTGTCCACAGAACTCAGCGATGATCAAAGGATTGGAGCGCAAATCAGAGCGTGCAGGGACAAACGTCGATAAAAAGGTACTTCTGTTATCCTTCCTTCTCATGTATTAGTTTAGATATATTTGAAAGGAACTCAGTGTCTACGTTAAACATTTTTCTGTCTAGGGTTAAGGTCAAGCTCTAGAGGTGATCTACCTGTCCGCAGGGAGATTTTCCTACAACACCTACAACGTTGAATGGAAGCTTGTATATGTGTTGGGTGTCCACGGGTTGTGCTCAGGCTTTCTTTCCACAATGTTTATAAGAATTCACCCCTCATTATCTGTTGGAGGTGGCTGACTGTTATGTTTTATTTCCCTCATTGTCAATTTTTTGGGTTATAAGTTAAATGATTGTGGTGATTTTAAAAGAGCACAAACTCTCTGTTCTTCCAAGATTATTCTTGATTACCTGTGGTTGCTTCTTTGTGATGACTTATTTTAAGAGAAAAGGAAAGGGCACATAATCTATGTTATGCAAAAGAATACTCCTTGATTACTTCTTTGTGACAACTTTTTAAAAAAAAATGGCACATGCCCTTTGTGTTTCAAAGACTCTCCCTTGAAGGAACCATCTCCTGTTACCTCTCTGCAATAAATTTTTAAAAGAGCAAGAAATTTCTGTGTCTTGGAGACTATCTCCTGTGGTCAAGATTTTTCTCTTAACCCCATTACCATGTTAAACCCTAGCACGATCATGGTCTCTTCAAGGTTCAAAAGACACATCTGTGTGCCTGGTTTGTTGAGAATGACTTGTTTTGGTCTATCGAGCATGAATTGGTTATGCTTCTATTTGAGCATGAATTGGCTTTGTCGAGCTCGACTTGTTTTTGTTTCTCCTCGGACATTTTTTGGCTCTGTCAATTGTTGGGTAATTCTTTAAAGAAAGTTTGTACATGTTTGATTTTTAAAAAACTCAGGTTCATAGTTGGATGTTATGGGTGAAATTCTATTGTTGAATCAAGAATTGTGTTGATTATATTGATGAACGTCTGTGTATGATTGAATCGTGGCCTGATTAGGAAT